>CARXXK010000001.1:93155587-93198021 GCA_949089665.1 Macrosiphum euphorbiae | reverse complement strand
TCTATAATCTGTGTAACAAGAAGACGTACAAATTAATTTGAAATAATATCAATTGTGAATTGATAGTACCTATATATTATATATTATATATAAACAATATATTATATCGTTTGTCTTGTATCCCTCATTTAAACTCTTCGTATCCATGATAACCCATACTAGTTTCAAAATATGATTAATGTACGATAAAAAAATACTCAGCTTTTATTTAAACAGTAAACGGCTAGTGGAATCGGTATATAAAATGCAATTACGCAATTTATTACAAATTAGCGTGTACAACTATAACGGATCCATTTATTTACAAAGGATTCAAATGTTCAATCGCTTCGATAAAGTTATTAGCGTCATGGCAGATAGAAAATAATTTAAGTAGTATACTTCTCAATACAAATAAAATTTAACTATCTTAGGCATAGTCTTTTTTCAAAGTATTTTATGGTTGACAACTACATAAATTATGCAATTAAAACATATTATAAAATTAGCTTTTAATTATTGTCGCGTTATAAAAATGTGCAGTGACAACAATGTGTAATTTAACATTTAAAAACACGAATGATCATTATAAAGAGATAATAGTGATGACAATTACTATTAAAGAATGATTTTTTTATGATCTCCCAAACTAAAGATAAAATAACATGTTTAATATTTAACCACTGTTACCACATATTCCAATATTTAATCGGCAGATACAAATTTCAAAAATCAATAAACGACGTCTTTGTAATAATAATAATAATAATAGAGACCGATGTGAACTTTTTTTTTCATTTTGTGAGTTGTGTTGCTGTTTATGTCAGCAGTATTAAATATACTTGAATGGAGTCCCAAGTTCCCAAAAACCAAACAGGTTCTCTATTGTTAAAAAAAAAAAATTGACCTAGGGTTACGTAAATTACAGTGGCGGATCCAGGGCTTAATTTTGGGAGGGGCGTAGGGGGAAAAAGTACTAAAAGTTCCAAAATTGACTAAACACCGTGTATAACAAAGGAAAACTACGGTGATTGGGGAGGGGGCAAATTCGATCCGCCATTGGTAACTTATAAATACAATGATTATATATATTTTTGTCCTAGACAATATGAAGTATGTAAGTATCTTGTAGGGCTTGAGATGGTTAAGGGAGCAGCTTATCTCTACCGAACTTCCCTTGCCCCAATTTACGGATAAGTAGCTACGACGAGGATGCGTAGCTTATTTTAATACTTTAAGAACTTCACCCTTGTTTGGTTTTACCAATAACCTTTTTTATTCCCAATTAATATTTTAACATAGGTTGCTATATGATTTTTGGCTGGATACAACTTATTTTTCGTAATCGTGATGGAATTTTCGACACTTATATCTACATATTATTTGGGTAGGTGGGAGGCAAATCCATCGTTTGTACCTTTTTTGTGTACTAGTTCCTGCAATAGTACAATTGTTTTTACTAAAAGTACATAAATTACACCAACAAGCAAAAATAAATTAAATCCATTGATATTTATTGATAAATTAGATATTAGTTAAGTTAGTCATCTAGGCAAATCGCTTAGTCACTTGGTTTGTAAAAAACGATACATTTATAAAAGTACAATTATATTTCAACTCAATTTTCCTACAATGAACACGCATTTTTTTTTTTTTGGAGGGTAAAAATATATTTGCTACTATTACAGAATTTTGACTGCTAATGAACTTAATATACAGTAAAACCTCCCTATAACGGAACCGCTTGGGACTCAATTTTTTTCCGTTATAAAGAGTTTTTCGTTATAGGGAGGTAGAAAAACTATTGAAAGATTAATAGAAAATTATTGACATTTTCCTTTATAAGGAGGATTCCGTCTAATAGAGGGTCCGTTATAGAGAGGTTTTACTGTACTAATAATATGCGTAATTGCCATTAATTTATTGTGAAATAATATCGTTGGACCTATTGACCTAGGAAGATTTCCACTTCTATATGCTATGCCCAGCTTAAGTTACACTTGTCACAGTCAAATACATACTATTCGAATGCTTACAATATACAGAATTAACATACAAACAACAACATACAGAGACTACACTAAATCCTTGAACCTTTTACAAAATCATTCAATATACTTGTTACATTTTTAAATGCTGATCTCCGCCAATTATAGTTTAATATAGTGTTAAATAATGAACATATTATATTTGTATCGGCTTAATAACATCTCTGTTGATGCCTAAAAATATTTTTAAAAACAATTTCGGTGAGCTTGAATTTATTTTTACACATTTTCAATAACAGTAGTTGAAAACATTTAATCGGTAGGTGGGTGATATTCCAGGTTATTGCGCAAGTCAAAAATCGTAACTCTTGGGACATCTCAATTTCGACATTCACACTTTTTCCTATTCTCTCGAACTTGAACATAAGTTTTTCTCTGTTCTAAACACTTATGTTTCCGTTCGCAGCTGAACGCGTTCCGAAGCATGAGGACATGGACGCCCGAAGAATGTTGCTCTGAAGCTCACGGAGGACCCCAGCTGGTCAACAACTACAGGCCGCCACTGCCACTTGGCAACAGAGTGCTCAGAGAGTGCGGTGCAATGTGAGACGACCATGTCGGACAAGCATATTATTATATTTTGTATTTATTGTTTAATTATATTATTGGCCGCCATCGCGATACACAAGCCCGACCGACGGCCTCAGCAACAAACCACCGCCACCACCAGCACCACCGGAAAATGTATACGGAACGATTTATTTTAAAAAAAATTTTCCCTTTTTTTTTTTACGCGTTTTAAATATAATATAATATAATAATATGCACAATCGACACGAACGTCATCATCATTATTTTTATTATTATTATTATTATATTGATACTTCGCAACGCGATTTTATAATTTTTTTCTATTTTAATCATCAATTTATTATAATTAATATATTTTTAATTAAATATATTATATAGGTAGGTACCTATATGATATTATACGCATTATATAACTAACAAGTGGGTCCACCTTAACATTTTATTTTTCGTAATCGTAATATAACGTTATTGAGAGTGTTGTTTTTTTTAAATTATATTAATTTTTTTCTATCATTCTATAATACGATTTATTATACGATTTATCTATATTATAATATTTTATTATTCTAATAAGATTGTGTAATACACGGTATGTATATTTTGAATGAAATTACTAAATAGTTTTTTAAATACAAATATACAGTGTTTTGATTTATTTATTTCACGTGATTTACTGATTATTTTTTTCGTATTAACATATTTGGAATTTTTTTATCCTTAAAAAAAAAATTCAACCACGACGGCAAACAGTGAAACACATTATAGTTAACTCAGCAATTCTAAAGTTTCAACTTAACATTTTTCAAACACAATGAATAATGATTTTGTAAATAATAATAATAACAAACTATATATTAGTTATAGTATAGTTGTTATTTATGTTTTACACACTGCTGTTGACTTGACTTCGTTGTAAAAAAAAAAGAAAGAAGAACGTATTCAAAAGACTTCTTTGTTTTAAAATTGAGCATGATCATACAAACTAGATAATTGAAAACTGATGTAGTACAATTAATTGTGTATACATTGTTTCGTCTAAACCAACAAACTAAGTTTATTGACCTAGATTAAAATGTAACAATTACTTTGTGACTTATTAACCATCTTGGCATTTACCATAATAATAATAATATAATCGTCTACTCAATAGTTATGACTAGTATATAAAATAGTCTCGACAACTGATATGGCTTATTTATTGATTTTTATAATACAACTAGATTCCGGTGTTTGTCATCCCGCCTACGGCGGAAAGACTGTGTGGGCGGTGGTGCATCTTTGTCGGCGATGCTGGGTTTTTTGATCCAGCCTGCGGCGGGAATGGGGGGTCGTCGGTTATTGTGTTTTGTCGTGTTGGCAGCACTGGTTAAGCGGTAATTTTTGAACTCGGAAGAGTGTCTAGTCGTAAGTCACGCGATTCAAGTCGATCGTACGACACAGCCAGCCAGGTAGGCAATCCGACTACGTCGGATCGCAGACCATGCACCGGGCGGGTATGTCCGGTTCTGGTGTGTGTGCGTTGAAATCGGAAATTCGGATTCTGGGTTTGAGTGTCTAGCTATCAGTCATCTCGGGTAAAAGTCGATTCCCGAGTGTCGGATGTAGTGGGGGACACTGGGGGTGTAAGTCGCTCGTATGCAAGTAGCTAGTCAGGTAGGCAATCCGACTACGTCGGATCGCAGACCATGCACCGGGCGTGTATGTCCGGTTCTCGTATGTGTGTTGAAATCGGAAATTCGGATTCTGAGTTTGAGTATCTAGCTATCAGTCATCTCGGGTGAAAGTCGATTCCCGAGTGTCAGATGCAGTGGGGGTGTAAGTCGCTCGTATGGAAGTAGCTAGTCAGGTAGGCAATCCGACTACGTCGGATCGCAGACCATGCACCAGGCGTGTGTGTCCGGTTCTCGTATGTGTGTTGAAATCGGAAATTCTGATTCTGAGTTTGAATGTCTAGCTATCAGTCATCTCGGATGAAAGTCGATTCCCGAACGGACAATCCACCTGTGGCGGATCGGATGCAGTGGGGGTGTAAGTCGCTCGTATGCAAGTAGCTAGTCAGGTAGGCAATCCGACTACGTCGGATCGCAGACCATGCACCGGGCGTGTATGTCCGGTTCTGGTGTGTGTGTGTTGAAATCGGAAATTCGGATTCTGAGTTTGAGTGTCTAGTTATCAGTCATCTCGGGTGAAATCCGATTCCCGAACGGACAATCCGCCTACAGCGAAAAGTGCTCGGAACGGCCGTTCAAATATGAAAAAGTATACAGGAGGTAATAAAATTGTATTTGTTGATAATTATAGAGAACAGTTATCAGGTGTTTTATGTTAGGCTTCACTGTAATCAATGTAATCATTGTTATGTTTTCGCGGTTATAACAAATAAGTCGACAAAATCTAATTTTCTGATTGGATATTTTCTAAAATATACCTACCTTGTATATTTATTTAATTATGAGAATTAAGTCAAATTAACAAATAGATAATTATATTGGTGAATAACAAATTTTATTGAAATGTAATACTATCCTATTAAACGTAGGTATCTATAAATGAATACACTGTACATACTCTCGTTTCCGACACACTACTCCACCCCGGGACTCGAATTTTCGAAAAAAACGGCAAATGAAGCAGTCATATTACAGTCGTACTATTTTTTAATATAGTATTTATAATCTGTAGCAGTATTTAACCAAATCGGAATCACGTAAAAACTGTAATATATCAAGTAGGTACTACACGTAGGTTAGTTATATTATAATGTATTATTAAAAGAAACATGTAGGTGCGTCGGTAAATGTTAATTATAATTATTTTTTTCCCAATAAATATCGTCAAACGAATAATAATAATATATATAATATAATAATGCAAATTTAAAAAAAAAATTAACACTTTCGTTAAAAATGATAAATGTGACGAAAAAAAAAACGCAAAAAAAAGAAATTCGATTTAACACGGCCCCGCCGGCGTTCGAAACCACGACCGTCGAATCACCCGTTTTTACGCCTAACCTACCTAGCCACCTGCCGAGATGAAATTAGGAGTCAAATCTATGACTCTTAAGGGCGTTTGAGCGGACCACCGTGTCCGCCACCTTCGGACGTTCAAGACGCGAGATTTGCGAAAAAAATCGAATCTCGAGGCGCATGTATATACATGCGTATATATGCCTGTATATAGCGATACCTACACGGTACCTACTCTCGTTTCCGACACACTACTCCACCCCGGGACTCGTCTGTGGCTATAAATATAGCAGGGAACGCGAATAAGTAGTCGACGGGGAGGGTGATATGACCGAAAGGGGCTAAAACTATAATTTTCAAAAAAAACGGCAAAAAGAGCAGTCATATAGTCGTACTATTTAACTGCCAGAGTTTAATCAGTTCTATTAGATCTATTAGTTTATTAATACCGTATTAAACAGTATTTAACCTAAAAACTGTAATATATCAAGTAGGTACTACATGTAGGTTAGTTATATTATATTGTATTTATATAAGAAACATATAGGTGCGTTGGTCACGGTAAAATCAAGTATTATTATTATTATTTATAAAATAGTACAGTATCATTATACAATTTAGTTACAATTTAAAATATCTACTTTAAAATATATTAATATTTTTTTGCCAAAAAAAAAAACATTCAAATTATCACGGATGGCGCAAACACTGTCCGCTCCCCGATCTCCTCCGCGGAACACGACTCGAGCGAAGTACTGACGACGGTGGCTTATAAATTTAGCGGGGAATGCCAATAACATCCAAACAGGCAGGGTAAAACCACTAAAACGGGCCAAGAAACGAATTTTAGAAAAAAACAGCAAAAAACGACGCGACGCATGTATTTATTGCTGTATATAGCGATACTTACACGGTACCTACTCCCTTTTCCGCGACGCCGCTCTTTCCCGGGACTCGTCTGTGAAAAAGTAGGGCCGCGCACCGGCTATAAATTTAGCGGGGAACGCGAATAAGATTCAAACGGGGAGGGTAATACGACCAAAAGGAGCTCCTTTCAAAAACTCAAGTCGCATAATATATTCACGCCCATGTATAGTAATAAAGACACTGTCCGCTCTGCTAAATCATTTGACGGGGAACGCGAGTAAGTCTTTAACGGGGAGGTCCGAAGTCAGTAGAGGCGTTAAAACTCGAATTTTGAAAAAAATCGGAACATTTACGTTAAAAATGATAAGACGGAAGTGATAGCGAACGACGAAAAAAAAAATTAATTTATCCCGGCCGCCGCAAATTATCGTATATTCCCGGGGGCCGGGGGGTTTGAACCCACGACCCTCGAGTCACCTGTTCTAACGCCTAACCTACCTAACTACCTACTGAGATGAAAACCTGAGTCAAATCTATGACTCTTAAGCCGCGTTGCCGTCCCCGCGAAAGGCGAACGCCGTTTAGAAGAGGTTCAAAGGGAGTTTGAGCGGGCGATCCGACAGCGTCGGCGAGCGGACAACCGTCGCGAGATTCGCGAAGAAAATCGAACCTCGAGACGCATGTATTTATGCCTGTATATAGCGATACCATACACGGTACCTACTCTCGTTTAAGCGACGCCGCTCCTTGCCGGGAACGCGAATAAGATCCAAACGGGGAGGGCGATACGACCGAAAGGGGATAAAACTCGAATTTTTTAAAAAATACGGCAAAAATCACGCGCGACGGCGGCGCTCGTATCGCACGCGATATCTGCCGCCGCGGGCCGGCCGGGAATTAAGTAGGACAGCGCGCCGTCTATAAATTTACCGAGGAACGCGAATAAGGTCCAAACGGGCCCTCCCGAGGCACCCGAGGGGGGTAAACCTAAAAAATGTTGAAAAAAAATTGTGAAAAATGGTCAAAACCGTGAAAAGTGATAAGGAGGAAAGATAACGCAGTGACGGCTCCCCAAAAAACGCCTCGACGCATGTATTTATGCCTGTATATAGCGATACCTACACGGTACCTACTCTCGTTTCCGCGACGCCTCTCCTCCCCGGGACTCGTCTGTGGAGAAGTAGGGCCGCACGCCGGCTATAAATTTAGCGGGGAACTCGAATAAGTCGTCGACGGGGAGGGTGATACGACCGAAAGGGGCTGAAACTCGAATTTTCGAAAAAAACGGCAAATGGAGCAGTCATATAGTCGTACTATTTTTTAATATAGTTTATTAATATCGTATTAAACAGTATTTATAATCTGTAGCAATATTTAACCCAATCGGAATCACCTAAAAACTGTAATATATAAAGTAGGTACTACATTACAATTATATTGTAGGTTGGTCACGGTAAAATCAAGTATTAATTATATGTTAATTATTATTTTATTGCAAAATAAATATATATAAATACCGATATATATAATATTATAATAACGCGAATTTAGAAAAAAATCGGAACACATGATTAATTTGACCAAAAAAAAACGCGAAAAAAAAAATTCCATTTATCACGGGCGCCGCAAATTATCTATTGTCCTGGCGGCGGTTTCGAAACCACGACCCTCGAGTCACCTATCCTAACGCTTAACCAACCTAGCCACTTACTCAGATGAAATTTCGAGGCAAATGTATGACTCTTAAGCCGCGTCGCCGTGCTCGCGGCGATAAAATAAAATTCTTATCACTTTCCTTATCAATAAAAACAATATTTAAGAAAATCCCAATAAATCCTATCAAAAACTCAAAACCCCGAGTTTCCCCTTGGCGAGGTGGGTGTTAGTACTCTCCCGGACCAAAATCCATCAAAAAAGCAAAATCCAAAAAGGGGGGGAGGAGGTGCCCCCGTTCCCTAAAGCGGAAAACGGTAGTATTCATAAAAAGAATGGGTTCCCCCTTGGTCCGAGGTCTTTAACTTGAATTCCGGCCGAGTTATACTCAACTCAAAATGTGGGGGGGGTGGGGGCTTTGGTTCCCTAATGTTGAAAATTCATCTGGGGCCTAAAAAATTGAGATGCTCATTGGTACGGGGTCTCTAAGTCGAATACCGGCTAAGTTATACTTCGTCAAAAATAATTACTCGTTTAATGGTCCCCCCACTCGGCCCGACGGTCGCGGGGTAATCGATTTATAAGACGTTATTATCACGTCAAAAAATTGAAAAACACGGGTTTTTTTTTTAATAATAATAATAATAATGTTCGAAAATATTCGTCGATAAGGAAAATGGGGGGTAAGCGAGCGGAATTTATAGCGAACGCGCGGGAAGTATTGTGATTGGTCGTCATGGAAGAAACGCGGAGTGCCGTGAGCGCTCCCCGCGGATCTTATACGCGTTATTAGCGTTTTATTATATAAGACTAGCTCTAAGTGAAACTCGGAGCCCGTGGAACTCGCTGAGAGTGTGTACCGATTTTGGAGACAACGGCGTTGGAATTATAAAAGTCTCAAAGGTTGTAAGACGAAAGTTTAGGATTTGTGATAAGGAGTAGTGATAAGGATTGGAGATAAGGCTTGACGCTTTGGCGGGAATGTTACAAGTTTGAGCGTCTAGCAATCCATCACGAACATTGTAAATGGATACGATCTCCAGGATCTCTATGCGTTTGTCAGCTGCTTTTGGTCGTTGAAATCGTTAAAAAGTGTAGAGCTGATATGTGTATTTGATTGTCTAGCTATCAGTCATCAAATCACATAAGTAAGCAATATGAGAAGCGTATATTATCAGGTATGCACTCCACCTGCGGTGGATTGCGGACCCTGTTAGTTACGTAGATTAGTGAATAATCAAAAATATGGATTGGAGATAAGGCTTGGCGCTTTGATGGGAATGTTTAAAAGTTTGAGCGTCTAGCAATCCGTCACGAACATTGTAAGTAGATACGATCTCCAGGATCTCTATACGTTTGTCAGCTGCTTTTGGTCGTTGAAATCGTTAAAAAGTGTATAGCCGATATGTGTATTTGATTGTCTAGCTATCAGTCATCAAATAACATAAGTAAGCAATATGAGAAGCGTATATTATCAGGTATGCACTCCACCTGCGGTGGATTGCGGACCCCGTTAGTTGCGCAGATAAGTGAATAATCAAAAATATAGATTCTAGTTGGCCCATGAGACTCGCTGAATTTGGGGGTACCGATTTTTGAATAAGAGTCGTTTCAATCATAAAAGTAGCGACAGTCGTAAGATGGAAGTTTAGGATTTGTGATAAGAATTAGTGATATGGATTGGAGATAAGGCTTGGCGCTTTGGCGTAGATGTTTAAAAGTTTGAGCGTCTAGCAATCCGTCACGAACATTGTAAGTAGATACGATCTCCAGGATCTCTAGACGTTTGTCAGCTGCTTTTGGTTGTTGAAATCGTTAAAAAGTGTAGAGTCGATATGTGTATTTGATTGTCTAGCTATCAGTCATCAAATCACATAGGTAAGCAATATGCGAAGCGTATATCATCAGGTATGCACTCCACCTACGGTGGATTGCGGACCCCGTTAGTTGCGTAGATAAGTGAATAATCAAAAATATAGATTCTATTTGACCTATATGAGACTCGCTGAATGTGGGGTCATCGATTTTGGAAGTATTGTTCGTGTCTGTTGTAAATCGAATGTTGGATAATTGTTCTAAGGGATAGGGTTTATGATAACGCGTTTAGTGATATGATTTTAAGATTGAAATAATGCTTGGCGCATTGGCGGGAATGTTTAAAAGTTTGAGTGTCTAGCTATCAGTCACCAACGGTGTAAGTACGCATAATATTTTACATCTCTTTTTTGTGGCTTTTGGGTCTGTCCAAAAGTTTGAAGTCAAAAAAAACCATACACCTAATCGATTTTCTAAACTATCAACGCACTTTGTTCAACGTGTAATTATGATCCATAGGGCACCAGCCCTTTTTGTAATTAAAAAAGTGTACGTCGATAATTCGATTATTAAGTCGATATTTATGAAGTTCATTAATTTACAAAAAATAGAAAATCCCAAAGTATAATATATATAAATGTGTGTTTATTGTATGATAAATGATAAAAACATATTATAAACACAATTAGGTGTACTAATAAATTACACTGTCTTAATGTACCTAATTAATTTCAAGAAAATAAATATACGATCATTGTTATGATCAGATCAAGGCTATTTACTGCATTTAATTAACAAAATTAATCATAGGGATGTCAATATTAAAATCCATTTGAATATGGTACATTGCCATTTTTGTTTTTTTGTTAAAAAATATAATATGTTTAGTATACATACCTATCTATTACATCGTTTTTAATAAAATTATAATTTAACTTAAACTAACTTGCAGTATGTCATTGATACTATTAAAATTATTTATTTATTTTAGCAAATTGTGTGCGTAATTGAACAGTTTGATTTAGTATGGTATGTATAATATATTGAATCAAAAACAGTAGGTAAACAATATTTTAAACAGAAAGTCGGGTGTTAGTTACATACAGCGCCGGATCATAGCTTTTTAACACCCGGGGAAAATTAAAAAAATACGCCCATCTCAGGGAGATGACCAGAATTAGTATTTTTTTTTTACGAAAAATCAAGCACACTCACAGTTCTGCGAGGAACTGAGGACCAACATTTACAAAACCTTTCCAAATGTACTGCAGGACCAATAATTTATTTACCACAAATAATTTGAACGATTTTAACTTGAAAATGAAACATTTTAAATTTTAAACTATTCACGTAATATAGTTTTAGAAGCACTTCTTAATGGTGTATTTAAAGCTAAAATCTGTATTCTGTGGTCAATATTTCTAAGTTCCAGGTTTAGAATAAATAATATTGATAATAATAACATGTATGAATTATTTATTAACAAATCTAAATTAGGTAGGTATCCATTGCTTACTTTTAATATAGGATGCTTTAGAAAAAGAACAATATTTAATTTACAACATACCTATCAATATTATACATTTTCATTTTTAATATTTGTTACAATCAAAACTTAATAATATGTACCTAGGTACGGAATAAATACAATGAAACAAAAATGTAATTATGTACTGAAAATTGTAATATAATGATTATAACACGACAAAGAAATATTTATCATGGATTATCACTTACGGATTGTATGTAGATACCTATATACTAAAATAACTACATTCTACAGACTACATTCTACATTTTAAATATTTTCAGAATAATAAGGACCTGGTTGTCTGTTTGACATCTTGAACTATAAAAATAATTTAGACAAAAAACACAGTTTATAATAAAAAAAAAAAAACGAACCAAATAGAATATAAATTTCCTTTTAAATTATTTTAATATAATATGTAAAACATAATATTCAATCTGTCTTGGGCTACAATCAATAGGATAATATTTTTGTTTTAATTATTTAATTATGTTGTACTTTTGTAGTATCAAGTTTATCAAGTAAATTAATAGTTGTATACTTGTACACATTTAAAAAGCAAACACAAATGACAAATTATATTCCATTTTGTGTTCTGTTTCATTTATCTAGTGGCCATGGTGATATTTATAAAAAAGTTCAGTTTATAAAAAGACATTAATTGTTAAATACAAAGACTTTTATAAGCCTGGGTACAAACATGTAATTTAATAAATAATCTGAAAACAATTAAATTATTAGTACCTAAGTAACATTTTATGTAGTACATAATTTTATGCAGTACCTACCTATTTGGAAAAATATAGGTATAGTTGTTAATTTAAAATCACATAACAATGAATTACAATTAATAGTGCGAAAAAAAATAAATATATAATATAAATCAATGTTATTAGTTATTACCTACTAATCTCGATTAAAAATAAAATTATTTTATTTTATTCCCATACCCAATATTACACATTTCCTGTGAAATATTATTTTGTACTTAGTTTTGACTTTTGTTTTAAAGTCCATTTTCAATTTTCAATTTACAAAATATTTAAAACCTTAAAAATACGCCCACGAAAATTATACGCCCGGGGATAAATCCCCGACTTCCCCCCTAGATCCGGCCCTGGTTACATAGTTGAAATAGTAGTACCTACAATGATAAGATATATTTTGTAGAAACAAATGAATTGACAGTGATTGTAAAACCGTAATGAATACATAAAACCGTGTTTAGAATAATAAGTTAAAAATGCAATAGTCAAGTTACAATGATGAACGTACATAACATTATATTTGTTCTATATAAACAATTGAATAGTTAAATCACAATAATACACATTATAATATATTTGCTTACATACAGACATGTAATTATTAAAAAATGCAATACTTAAATTACAATATGTAGGTACGTGACATTATATTTTTTGTTAAATGAACAATTTAGTAGTTAAATTACAAATTATTTGTTATATAAGCAATTCAACAGTTAAATTACAATTATGTACATGACATTATACTTTTTTTAAATAAACGATTAATTAGGTAAAAATACAATAGTTAAAATACAACGATGAAGGTACATGACATAATATAATGGTATAAAAATTTAGTAGTAAAAATATTCATACAGGAAAGTAATATTATTAAAATTTAAAAAAACCAGTAACTATAATTTGTAAAATAACCTAAGAAAATCGAAAAAAAACATGTTTAACCACGTAAATACATATTATATTATAATACATAAAAAATGATATATGGTAGATTAATTTAAAAAAAAATTAACGTAGTAGAAATATTGTAATTTTTATACACAAAGTAAAGTTAAAATAATAAAAATAGTAAAGAGAAAAGATCCGAAATTTGTAAAATTACGGAAAAAAAAATGCAAAAAAAATCGGAATTCGGGCGGCCGTGTAAACCATATGGCTTAGGCGACACTACCGCTCGGAAAGCGTACAACGGATTCGAACTCGGGACCTACGTGTTTTCTACCTAACGCCTAACCTACTCGGACACAATTTGAGATGTGAAATACGGTCAAAACATCAACACTTAAGCCGTGCGTCTACGGAGCGACGTAAGCCGATATATTCGATGTACATCGATGTAATCGCATACAATTCGCTTGTAATACGCGCATCTCCCATATATATATTTAACGGGGCGCGTGAAAAGCGTTTTCCGTTAATAATTATTAAATCAATAGGCAAAAATTAAATTATACACGTATATACATGTATATTGTATATATACGCGTACGGTCGGTCGTAATTTCTAAACGCGATTGCGAAGCGAACCTACCGATTTCGTAAGAAAAGCGTATATATACGGCTTTAGAAAGACGTCAACTACACGATTCGGGCACGAACGGCGTGCAAAAAGACGAAACTGTCGGAGAAAACGAAAAAAATCGGCAAAAAAGTCCGGCCGGGAGCGTATTTTGCGATCGACATTGCGACGGCTACGGACGGCGCACGGATATAAACCGCCCACCGGCGGCTTCGAGAGATCGCGAGCCACACGAATCGAGTATAAAAAAGGGCGAAAAACGATAGAAAACGGTCGAAATCGTGTGAAAAGAGTAAATGTTCGAAAATTTCAAAAATCGGCGGAATGATAAGAATAGAAGTGATAACGCGGGGCCGGGCGACGGAATTTTCTGATTGGCGTTCCTTATTTGCTGCGTCGCGCCTGTCGGACAAAACTGGGGACTAACCTCGTTTTATAATATAAGAGACTAGATTCCGGTGTTTGTCATCCCGCCTACGGCGGAAAGACTGTGTGGGCGGTGGTGCATCTTTGTCGGCGATGCTGGGTTTTTTGATCCAGCCTGCGGCGGGAATGGGGGGTCGTCGGTTATTGTGTTTTGTCGTGTTGGCAGCACTGGTTAAGCGGTAATTTTTGAACTCGGAAGAGTGTCTAGTCGTAAGTCACGCGATTCAAGTCGATCGTACGACACAGCCAGCCAGGTAGGCAATCCGACTACGTCGGATCGCAGACCATGCACCGGTTGGGTTTGTCCGGTTCTGGTGTGTGTGTGTTGAAATCGGAAATTCGGATTCTGGGTTTGAGTGTCTAGCTATCAGTCATCCCGGGTAAAAGTCGATTCCCGAGTGTCGGATGCAGTGGGGGACACTGGGGGTGTAAGTCGTTCGTATGCAAGTAGCTAGTCAGGTAGGCAATCCGACTACGTCGGATCGCAGACCATGCACCGGGCGTGTATGTCCGGTTCTGGAGTGTGTGTGTTGAAATCGGAAATTCGGATTCTGAGTTTGAGTGTCTAGCTATCAGTCATCTCGGGTGAAAGACGATTCCCGAACGGACAATCCGCCTGCGGCTGATCGGATGCAGTGCGGGGTGTAAATCGCTCGTATGCAAGTAGCTAGTCAGGTAGGCAATCCGACTACGTCGGATCGCAGACCATGCACCGGGTGTGTATGTCCGGTTCTCGTATGTGTGTTGAAATCGGAAATTCGGATTCTGAGTTTGAGTGTCTAGCTATCAGTCATCAGGGGGGAAGTCGATTCCCGAACGGACAATCCACCTGCGGCGGATCGGATGCAGTGGGGGTGTAAGTCGCTCGTATGCAAGTAGCTAGTCAGGTAGACAATCCGACTACGTCGGATCGCAGACCATGCACCGGGCGTGTGTGTCCGGTTCTCGTATGGGTGTTCAAATCGGCTGTTGAAATCAGTCATCTCGGGTGAAAGTCGATTCCCGAGTGTCGGATGCAGTGGGGGTGTAAGTCGCTCGTATGTAAGTAGCTAGTCAGGTAGACAATCCGACAACGTCGGATCGTAGACCATGCACCGGGCGTGTATGTCCGGTTCTGGAGGTTGTGTGTTGAAATCGGAAATTCGGATTCTGAGTTTGAGTGTCTAGCTATCGTCTATCAGTCATCTCGGGTGAAAGTCGATTCCCGAACGGACAATCCGCCTACAGCGAAAAGTGCTCGAAACGGCCGTTCAAATCTGATAAAGCATACAGGAGGTAACAAAATTGTATTTTTTTTATAATTATAGAGAACAGTTATCAGGTGTTTTATGTTAGGCTTCATTGTAATCAATGTAATCATTGTTATGTTTTCGCGGTTATAACAAATAACTAATAAGTCGAAAAAATCTAATTTTCTGATTGGATATTTTCTAAAATATACCTACCATGTATATTTATTTAATTATGAGAATTAAATCAAATTAACAAATAGATAATTATATTGGTGAATAACAAAATTTATTGTAATTTAATACTATCCTATTAAACGTAGGTATGTATAAATGAATACACAATACAATTTTTTGGCACTTATCTTCGTAAGTACCTACTATCATAATATTTTGCTGTTATATTGTATGACTGTATATAATATATGATGTACCTACCTACCAATTTATTAAATGTCATTTGATATTTATGATGTTTTAAATTATTTAGTAATTATAATTGCTTAATTATAATGGTGCATCACTGTGTTATGACTTATGTATTATGTGTATGAAAGTGTGTATGAAAAAATCAAACTTTTTGTCGCATATTTTCATTTCCGTATAAAGTAATAACAACACTGTCCGCTCCCCGATCTCCTCCGCGGAACTCGACTCGAGCGAAGTACTGACGACGGTGGCTTATAAATTTAGCGGGGAATGCCAATAATATCCAAACAGGCAGGGTAATACCACTAAAACGGTCCAAGAAACGAATTTTAGAAAAAAACAGCAAAAAACGACGCGAGGCATGTATTTATTGCTGTATATAGCGATACTTACACGGTACCTACTCCCTTTTCCGCGACGCCACTCTTTCCCGGGACTCGTCTGTGAAAAAGTAGGGCCGCGCACCGTCTATAAATTTAGCGGGGAACGCGAATAAGGTCCAAACGGGCCCTACCGAGGCACCCGAGGGGGGTAAACCTCAAAAATGTTGAAAAAAAATTGTGAAAAATGGTCAAAACCGTGAAAAGTGATAAGGATAAAAGATAACGCAGCGACGGCTCCGCAAAAAACGACGCGACGCATAATATATACAATACAATACACGGAACCCGCTCTCGTTTAAGCGACGCCGCTCCTCGTTTTTGAAAAAGTAGGGACGCGCGCCGGCTATAAATTTAGCGGGGAACTCGAATAAGTCGTCGACGGGGAGGGTGATACGACCGAAAGGGGCTGAAACTCGAATTTTCGAAAAAAACGGCAAATGGAGCAGTCATATAGTAGTACTATTTTTTAATATAGTTTATTAATATTGTATTAAACAGTATTTATAATCTGTAGCAGTATTTAATATATCAAGTAGGTACTACATTATAATATTATATTGTAGGTTGGTCACGGTAAAATCAAATATTAATTAAATGTTAATTATTATTTTTTTGCAAAATAAATATAGTCAAACGAATAATAATATATATAAATACCGATATATATAATATAATAACGCGAATTTTGAAAAAAATCGGAACACTCGTTAAAAATGATTAATGTGACCAAAAAAAAAAAAACGCAAAAAAAAGAAATCCGAAATATCACGGGCGCCGCAAATTATCGAATATCCCGGCGGCCGGGTTCGAACCCACGACCCTCGAGTCACCTATCCTAACGCCTAACCTATCTAACCACCTACTGAGATGAAAATCTGAGTCAAATCTATGACTCTTAAGCGGCGTCGCCGTCCCCGCGAATGGCGAACGCGGGTTGCGCGACCGTCAAAGGGCGTTTGAGCGGAGGACCGTGTCCGCCGCCTTCGGACGTTCAAAACGCGAGATTTGCGAAAAAAATCGAACCTTGAGGCGCATGTATATATGTATGTGAATAGCGATACCTACACGGTACCTACTCTCGTTTCCGAAACACTACTCCACCCCGGGACTCGAATTTTCGAAAAAAACGGCAAATGAAGCAGTCATATAGTCGCACTATTTTTTAATATAGTATTTATAATCTGTAGCAGTATTTAACCAAATCGGAATCACGTAAAAACTGTAATATATCAAGTAGGTACTACACGTAGGTTAGTTGTATTATAATGTATTAATAAAAGAAACATGTAGGTGCGTCGGTAAATGTTAATTATAATTATTTTTTTGCCCAATAAATATCGTCAAACGAATAATAATAATATATATAATATAATAATGCAAATTTAAAAAAAAAAATAACACTTTCGTTAAAAATGATAAATGTGACGAAAAAAAAAAACGCAAAAAAAATGAATTCGAATTTACACGGCCCCCGGGTTCGAACCCACGACCCTCGAGTAACCTATCCTAACGCCTAACCAACCTAGCCACCTACTCAGATGAAAATCCGGGTCAATTCTACGACTCTTAAGCCGCGTCGCCGTGCCCGCGAAAGGCGAACGCCGTTTGGACGGCCGTCAAAGGGCGTTTGAGCGGGCGATCCGACAGCGTCGGCGAGCGGACGACCGGCTCCGCCGCCCTCGGACGTATAATACCCGAGCTTTGCGAAAAAAATCGAACCTCGAGACGCACGTATTTATGCCCGTATATAGCGGTACCTACTCGATACCCCATCGGTACCTACTCTCGTTTAAGCGACGTCGCTCCTCCCCGGGACTCGTTTTTGAAAAAGTAGGTACCCTCGCCGGCTATAAATTTAGCGTGGAACTCGAATACGTCGCCGGCGGGAAGGTCGGACGTCTCGTAGAGTTGCTAAACGCGACTCTAGTCGAAAAAGTCGGGAAAACCGTCGAAACGGCGACGACGCGGCGCCCTCGGCGATCGATACGTCCGCCGGGGCACTCGTTTTTGAAAAAGTAGGGCCACGTTTCGACGTTAAATTTAGCGGGGAACGCGAATAAGATCCAAACGGGGAGGTCGATAAGCCCCAAAACGCCTAAAACTCGAATTTTCGAAAAAAAATGCAAATAACGCGCGCGACGGCGGCGCTCGGTTCGCACGCGATATCCGCCGCAGGGGGCCCGCCGGGAAAAAAGTAGGGCCGCGGGCCGACTATAAATTTACCGAGGAACGCGAATAAGGTCCGAACGGGGCCGCCCGAGGCCCCCCGTGGCGGTAAAACTCGATTTTTTTCGAAATTTCTTTGATTTTTGAAAAAAACTGCAAAAAGTGATAAGAGGAGTGATAACGCAGCGACGGCTCCGCCGCCGCCGGGAGACCGCCCGCGGATAGAAATGTAATTTTCCGATTGGAGGGTTCCCTAAGTCAGTTCGGATTTACTCCACAAGCTGCGCCCTCGGGTTCACGCTTTATAGTATAAGACTAGCTCTCCGAGCGTCGCTGGGGGATACCCCCAGACCCCCGGGTGTCGGTCATGAGTGTTTTCGATTTCGGAAGATGCAGTGGTCTGTTGGTCTGGTCGTCAGTCTCGAGCTGGTCGGTGTGTGATAAGGAACTCTGATAAGGTTAGGTCAACCGTGGTTCGGCGTGGTAGCCCCCCCGGTAAGCAACAACGTTCGACGACAACGTTCTTTACTGCCGCCGGAAATTCAAAATTCCGTAAAAAAATTATAAATCTTCGTTGTATTTCTGTGGGTGTCTAGCAGGTCGGTCACCTCGAATGACGTTCGCCGTAGTAATAGTATTTGAGGTCTAGCGGGTCAGTCACCTTCCTCGACTTTGGTCGTAGTCACCCTGGAAGGCAATCCGACAATACTCGACGGCTGGGGAACGTCATCTGACGACGTTCATTACTGTTACCGAAAAAGCAAAAAAAGTAATAAATTACTTGAAAAGTATTTAAAAAATTTCGGACGTCCATGCAAATCATATAGCCGCCGTCGCCAGTCGCCAGTCGCCAGTCTCGAGCTGGACGGTTAATGGGTGGTATGAAGGTCTAGTGATAAGGATTTGTGGTATAAATTAGTGATGAGGAAACTGGATTTGTGATAAGGATAGTGGATTATTGATAAGGATTGTAGATAAGTGATAAGCATGGTGGATTTGTGATAACAATTTATGATAAGGATATTGGATTTGTGATAATAAAAGTGGATGTGTGATAAGGATGGAGGATTCGTGATAAGGATAGTGGATTAGTTAACCGGATACCTGTCAAAGTCTTTTCTTGGGGGTCTAGCATGTCAGTCACCTTCCTCGATGTTGGACGTAGTCACCCGGGTAGACAACGTGACAACCGATTCGATGCATCGGTTATATAATTTATGTGAAAACATGTTTTGGGGTCTAGCAGGTCAGTCACCTTCCTCTACGTTGGTCGTAGTCACCTTGGTAAATATGCGATTGCTGATGAACGTCATCAAGTATCACAGCGTCCATTACTGTTAACGAAAATGCAAAATTAAAGAATAAATTACGTGAAAAAAAGTTGTTATCCGGGTAGGCAATCCGACTCGATGTGAGACGTAGTCACGGTAGACAACGTGACGACGTGTGACGGCCGGTTCGATTGTATTGGGTGTATAATTCACGTGAAAATATGTTTTGGGGTCTAGCAGGTCAGTCACCTTCCTCTACGTAGGTCGTAGTCAGCCTGGTAGGCAATCCGAATCGATGTGAGACGTAGTCACCTGGTAGACAACGTGACGACGTGTGACGGCCGGTTCGATTGTATTGGGTGTATAATTCACGTGAAAATATGTTTTGGGGTCTAGCAGGTCAGTCACCTTCCTCTACGTAGGTCGTAGGCACCCTGGTAGGCAATCCGACTTCGTCGGATAGCGGATAATGTGCGACGACTGATGAACGTCATCACGTTCATTACTGTTACCGAAAACGCAAAAATAAAGAAGAAATATTTCGGGCGTCCATGCATATCATATAGCCACCGCCTTTTTTTGGGTGTCTAGCAGGTCAGTCATCTATGTTATCCGGTAGTCAATCCGACCCCGTCGGATAGCGGACGATGTGCAAAGGCGGGGGCACGTTCATTACTGTTACCGATAACGCAAAAATAAAGAAGAAAAAAAATAAAATAAAATAATAAAATAATAAAATAATAAAATAATAAAATAAAATAATAATAATAATAAATAAAATAATAAAATAAAATCATTTGAGGGGGGCTGTATTGAAGCCTGTATGTTATAGTAAAAGCGACACGACGCACGACGGCGGCGTTCTCCGCGGTGTCGATCGACTTGATATTGGTCGTAGTCACCCGGGTAGACAACTTGACGATGTGTGACGGCCGGTTCGAGGGAATCGTGCCGCCGTGATCTGTTGAGTGTCTAGCAAGTCAGTCACCACCTTGATTGATGATAACATCGTTAAATGCGTAAGCAATCCGACTAAACGTCAGATAAAAGATCCACCACTCCGAAGCCGGGTCGAAAATGAAAATAGTATTTTTACCGTGCCCAAAAATTACTGATAAGGCCCGTAATCACTTACGAATAAATGAAGGTGTCCTGAAATAATAGCATACTGTATTTCCATCAAGAATTTCAGCGTTGCATTGCCGAAGGCGCAACGATATGGAAACGGAACTCGGTCAGCTGGTTGTGGTTTTGTTTCCACGCACCAACATGGTGTTAGAACCAATGTCTCCCGTATTATGTAAACGTTTGTTAAAAGTCGCGCCAACAGTAACTGTATACGGTATACGGCAGTTGGAAATCTAAGGCCACACATAATTTATTATAATATATTGATAAGTAGGTATTGGTACGTGTTGGGTGAATTACTTGTGTACGGAAACATCGATAATGTTCTCCACAATTCCGCATAGCACACATCGTTTGACCATTTTGAATAGCCTAAAAGCATCACGAACAGGTTATAGTAATAATAAGTAAAAAGTGAATACTAAATATGAAAAACTCGTCATAAAAAAAAAACGTTGCAATCGAATACAACGACTGTTGTCTGTTGTAGCATAGGCGTGCGCAGCCTCCGGTTTCAGGGGCAGCAAGAGATTAATTCGGCCCATTTTTCTAATTCACCATTAAAACCAGCTCATAGTTTTACTTTTTTTACTATTGAATATCAAAATTAAAATTGTATTGGTTATTTGTTTTTTTGGATAAAAGGTTGTACAGTAAGGTACTAAGCCACTAATGGTGTACTTTTCTACAAGCCTATATAAAATATTTATCTATAGTTTATCAAAACAAAAAAAAAATTTTGTGAAAATATAATTTTACTGAGGCCCATTATTTAATATTTGCCGGCCCCGGTGGCCCCAAAGAAAGTCCAGGGGCAGCATATGCTGCCTCTGCTGCCCCCGTGCGCACGCCTATGTGTTGTAGGTATCAGTTATTGTTATCAGCGGTGAGGTATGAGACTCGCGTGTTATTTTTAGAATTAATAGGTACACACCGGCTTACGTGACGTACATAAAAAATAGAAAAATACGAAAAATGACATACCCAGCTCGTAATTGCACAATTAACTGTTAAGTGTTAACGCAAAATGTAAAGCGATAAAACACGTAGGTACCGCAATGGTAACGCGAAGAAACAGGCAAAGGACTTAAACATCGACTACAGCGACTGGATAATACACAACTAATACGAATGCGGATATAAAAAAGTTATAGGTATTCA
The DNA here is from genome assembly GCA_949089665.1 of Macrosiphum euphorbiae. NCBI lineage: Eukaryota > Metazoa > Arthropoda > Insecta > Hemiptera > Aphididae > Macrosiphum > Macrosiphum euphorbiae. The sequence goes on along the minus strand of CARXXK010000001.1, from coordinate 93,176,146 downwards.
AAGTACATTTGCGGTGTACGAAAAAAACACGAAACGCGCCATGATGTCTGTAGCTGGTGCAAACATATAGAATCAGTAGTTTATCTGAATATTATATAGTAGTAGATATTATTATAGAAGTTGTACTCACCGGGTATGTGAAAAGCGCCCAAAAGACAACAAAACTCAAAGAAAAACACTGAATGTTAAATAACACGAAACGTATTTGGCTTTTCCGTGAGAGTCGATGTGCGTTGTACGAGCGCCGATCACAAGAGGCAGGTCGAAACGGGCGCGCTTCGCGTCGACAAAGTTTCCCCCCCCCCGCACTCACTCCATCCCACTCCGCGGCCCACTCGCATAATGTCGCGTATATTAACGGGCATATTATGTAGACAGTATCGTATAGTTTAGTCATATCATTATACAATTTACCTGCCAGAATTTAATTAAATACATTAAGTTATATTTTGTTTATTGATATACCTACATAATTTGACTCACCTAAAAACTGTAATACATTAAGTACCTACTACATAGTATATTATATACCATTGGAGTACCTGTGCCCAACTACTTTATTTACTAATTTTATTTCACTATCAATTCATCTACTTACTATATAGGTACCAATAATATGTTAACTGAAATAATTTTTATAATATTATGTGTAGGTACTTTATTTATATTTTTGGCCCAATGAACGAAAATGTATACTAATATCACTATTAATTCATGTACATACATATAATATGCTTAAATTATATAACTATACTATTATGTATATACATAGGTACATCTATAAAATACATTAGTCATATTATGTAGGTACATAATATATATATCAATTTATTATTCATAAATTATTACATTTGATATTAAATAAATAAATAAATATACGTGATAGACCATAGACCTATATTATATTGAGTAATATCAAATTATGTCATATCATTATACAATTGAACCATCAGAGTATTATATACTATTTGAAAAATATAGGTGCGTTGTTCATGGTAAATGTGTCAAGTATTAACTAAATACTTATTATAAATAAATATTTATTAAATACTTATAGTATAGTCATATGATATTTTTAATATCACCTAAAAATTTAGTACCTAATACATAGTATATTATATATATATATATATTTATAATTTGTTATTATATACTTAGAAGTGAAATCCTCTGTTTCCAATACTTAGTTACTCTCTATTAGTCCATCAATGTTATGTACCTACTCATGGAGTACTAACCTATGACCAACTACCTTATTTACCAATAATTTCACTATTACTTCTTCTAATTAATTTTTACATATTACAATATGCCCAGTTCATATATTATAACACTATACCGTTTAACACACAATGCAAACTATTAGAAAAAGACATATTTTATATACCAACCAATACCAATGATATAATTAATAGTAAATAGTACTTCATTTAAACTTTTAGACCAATGGACCAAAATATGTACTGATTTCACTTTGTACATACATAATATTATGCTTAAATTATATAAATATATCATTAGGTATAAACATACATCTATATAATAAATAGTACATAATGTATATATATATATCAATTTGTTATTCATAATTAAATTAATATACACTATAGACCTACCTATATTTTGAGCAATAACAAATTATGTCAAATACAATTTAACTATCAGAGTATTATATACTATCTGCAGCAGTATTTGTATCGTACCTCAACCAAACTGTGATATATTAAGTAGGTACCTACTACAAAGTATACATGTACCTAGGTTAGTAGTTATATTATACTTGCACTATTGTTTATTGAATTATAAAGGAAACATATATGTGCGTTGGATAAAATCAAGTGTAAATTAAATATTTATTATTATTATTTATTAAATAGTTTAAAAAGTATAGTAATATTTAAATACGTTAAGTTATATATTAAATATCTACTACATCAAACGATCAAACCTATCCATATAAATAATATCAAAGAGAGTAGTTAGGTATATTATAATAATTGTACAATTTAACTACCAGAATTTAATCATTTCAATTAGATCTATTAGTTTATAAATATTATATCAAATAGTATTTATAATTTGTAGCAGTGTTAACTAAATATTTATTATTATTATTATTTATTAAATAGTCATAGCATAGTCATATAATTTAATTAAACACATTAGATTATATTTTTAATATACATAATTTGACTCACCTAAAAACTGTTATATATTAAGTATCTACTACATAGTATAATATAAATATATTTTTATAAAATGTTATTACATAAATATATCAATAGGTATAAAGATACATGTATATAATAAATAGCACATAATATATATATATATATATATATATATATATATATATCAATATGTTATTCATAATATTACCAACAACTCAACCTCAACCAAACTGTGATATATTTAGTAGGTACCTACGACAAAGCATACATGTAAGTTAGTTATTATTATCGCGTCGAATCGCGGACGGCGTTCATAACTGTCACCGAAAAATTTGAGAGGGGGTCAAAAGTACCCCGACTATGGGGGGACTATTTAGAGGGTCTTGAAACGTAAATTTTGGTGGTAAAACGGGGGACCCAAGTCGAAACGTGACAGAGATATACTTAAATCAAAAAAAGGAGGGGGGGGGGGTAATTTTTGATATGGTATGCACGTGGTCACCCACAACCCATAGCCGTTTACAAAATACGGCTACGACGATCCCCGGCTAAGTTATGCTCGGCCAAAAAAAATTTGATTGGGGGGGGGTCAAAAGTACCCCGACTATGAGGGGGGACTATTTAAATATGATAATACGGAACTGATGGAGAAAAGACGAAAAAAAAAAACTCAAGATTATCACGGCCGCCGCAAATCTTCGATATCGCCGGGGGACGGTATCGAACCCACGACTCCTAGTTACATGTCCTAGCGCCCTAACCTATCGACTACCTACTCAGATGAAATATCGTGTCAAATCTATGACTATTAAGCCGCTTCGCCGTGCACCCGAAACTGGAAAGCGGCGTCCACGTCCGTCAAATGGCGTCCGAGCGGGGGGGTCGAACGCGTCGGTAAGGGGACGACCGGCTTCGGAAGTTCGATTCGGTGAGATTCGCGAAAAAAATCGATCGTCGGGACGCATGTATTTATGCCTGTATATAGCGATACCCAAAATGTACCTACTACCTACTCGGTACCTACTCTCGTTTCCGCGACGCCGCTCCTCCCCGGGACTCGTTTTTGAAAAAAGTAGGACAGCTCGCCGACTACAAATTTAGCGAGGAACGCGAATAAGACGCAAACGGGGAGACCCGAGGCCCCCGAGGGGGGTAAAATTCGAGATTCGGTGGGATTGGCGAAAAAAATCGGACGTCGAGACGCATGTATTTATGCCTGTATATAGCACACACACGACGTACCCACTCGGTACTTACTCTCGTTTGCGCGTCGCCGCTCCTCCCCGGGAATCGTTTTTGAAAAAGTAGGACTGCGGGCCGGCTATAAATTTAGCGGGGAACTCGAATACGTCTTCGGCGGGGAGGTGAAAAGTCTACAAACGAAGCGAAACGCGACTCTGTTGGAAAAAGTCGGAAAAACCGTCGAAATCGTGACGACGCCGCGGCGTCGGCGACTGTCTAGTCGGATGAGGGGACTCATTTTTGAAAAAGTAGGATAGCGCGCCGGCTACAAATATAGCGAGGAGCACGAATATAACGCGAACGGGGCTGCCCGGGGCCCCCGAGGGAGGTAAAACTCGATATTTCGAAAAACACGGCGAAAAACGCGCGCGACGGCGGCGCTCGTATCGCGCGCGAGATCGGCCGCCGCGGGCCCGCCGGGAAGAAAATACGGCCGCGCGGGGCCTGTAAATCTAGCGGGGAACGCGAATAAGGTCACAGCGGGGAGATCCCGGGCCCCCCGAGGGGGTAAAACTCGAAAAACTCGAAAAATTTCGAAAAAATCTCGAAACAGTGATAAGAAAGGCTGATTACGCAGCGACGGCTGCGCCGCCGCGGGGAGACGCTCCCATTGGACGGTCGCTCAAGCCAGTTCGGAATTTATACACAGGCCGCGCCACCAATATTCACGCTTTATATAGTATAGATATTATAATTAGTTTAAGTAAAAAAATAAATCGTGCCTTCATCAGGAACCTTGTATATTGACCATGTGCATAGACGCATAGTTACTACTTACATACAGAGGCCGTACAATGCCTTTGAAATAGACAATGCATATCGTACTTTGCGATCGAACAAAAGTATTTGTCAATGTAGGTACGTATAAAATATAAAGCGACCTTACAAAGACAAAGTTATCGAAGTACATGATCTTAGATTGTAATTTCAGTTCTTTTTTTCTGTTACAAGAAAGATTGAAACCACGACCAATGAAATTATGTTTAAAAATAAAAAGGTCAATATGTACCAATATCTACCTATTTATTATAAACATTTAAAGTGACTTTCAATAAAATAAAGTCTTACATTAATCAAAAATAAATAATCTAAAGATAAACTTATTCTGTAGTCCTTATAAAAATTGAACTATGGAAGATTATGAATTAATTAATTCCAATATAAATTAAAATATACTAAAATCTAAAGGAAATAATTCAAATTGCACCGACTAAAGTATTAATTAATGTCGTCGATAAACATTTTTAGATTTGTAGGTCACGCACTTTATTTTGAAGACATCAACATTGTTACTTAAAAACATGATTACCGATTATTTTTCATTAATACTTATTGTACTGTATAAAGTTCAATTAATGTTAAATGAAGATGAATTTATAGATTTTTAAACCAATACCGTTTAAAGTTATGCTCTACCAGTACAACTTGCTCTATTTATTATTCTTTAAGATATTCTTCAGAGACGCGTGTACAATAATAATAGTGGAAAACTGTTTAATTATAATTATGGCACAACTGCACAAGAATCATAAACGCGTAACTCCCGAATAAAATGCAAAACATTAAAATCCATAAGTTTTTATGAATTCATAAATATCATTTCACAGCATAACACTAAAACGTAGTACACCAGTACTACTTGCACCATAAAATTATAACTTTTTGATATTTTATCCGTCGTGCAAATAATAGTAATGTATTATATTGTATAGAGGTGCCCATGTATATGACATCATGTTTATGTGGTCACTGCACACATTTTGTTGAATAGACGGAAACAATTATTATTTTACCAAACTGGTCGTAATTCACAATTAGACAAGACTGTTTTTTAATTCATTAAATCGCGTGTGACTGTTCTGTTCCCCGCCTGTACAGTAGAATGGATTGTTTTTGTATTTAATATAATAACTTGATTCGTATATTTTTATATTTATTTAAATATGGATTGGTTGTTCTAGTTATAGTTTTATCTGCAATAGTTCTTGGTTGCAAGATATTATAATAAAAATAGGTTCATATATTATTATGTTATATTCAATTGCATTGACGTTAAATGCAAATTAAGTAATAAACGAATAAAAAAGTTTTCGCTCATAAAGGGCATACGTATATGGTGGTGGTTTCACCTTTCAAAACTTTAATGTATATACCTGCCAAAATTTAACAAAATTATTGTCTAAGACCTAAGTAGAATAAATATTATGATTGGGTTTATAATTTTTTATCGATCCACATAATTACATAAAATCACATAACCATAATTAAACGTGTTCTTATTGAAAAATTGAAGGCTTAATTATTTCTGTTTATAAACATTGATATTGTCTATTAAATCACTGGTGAGTAGGTACGTTAAAATGTTGATATGAAGCTACACGGACATTTGTTGTAACACAGATAATTTTACTCTGGGCAGATCATATTTAGCTCCATTAGTTTAAAAACTATACAGCTTATTGACCTCTTACAGAATATAAAGATAAGATTATTATCTAGGGCATCTCATAGGCTTTTTATTATATTTTAATTTTAAAGAGGGTTATGAGTAGGTACTTTTACATTGTAAATTGTTTGTACATCATGAAATACTCATAACTCGCTTTAAAATTAAAATATAACCAAAGCCCATCATGAGATGCCTTAGATAATATTCTTATCTTTAAATGTCCGTGTAGCGTCCTATTAAATCTATAGAACTAGCGAATATGTTGACTCACAATTAAATTAAAACATTTTAGTTATTTTACTGTCGGTTGTATATATATTACAATTTGTAAGCAAGTTTCAACGTTTATTTACAAATGATGTAGGTAATCAGCTATGGATATTGTATATGCGTATTATACTATTATTTAGTACCTACCTATAATGTAGGTACTTACAACTTAAAAGGAAATATTTTTGTAATACGCAGGTATTGCGAATGAACTTTGGATGCTATACTAATGATATTTAACAAGCTATTGTGCAGCAAGTGTAAGTACACGCCCTGCTGAACATGATATGGTATTATGTTCCTATATACAAGACTGGACGTACAAACATTGGAACACTATACATCGATATTGACACGACTATACTAATTATTATGAGAGAAATTAATTGTTAGTGCCTTATAGTGGGTATTTCGTAATAAATGTTAGTACTTAGTGGGTACCTAATCACCATAGGAACAAATTTATCATGATTATTATTGTAGTCTGAACTATTAAGTTAGCCTATAACCTAATAGTATCAGTTTAACTATTCTTTAACTCGGTAATCAAGTAAAGCAATAATTATTGTTATACACTTATACATACACTGTTATAGATAGGCACACGTCATAATATTATAACTTTAAATAAATAAACAAAGAATAGGTTCAAGACTATAATACTGACCAATTAATACAAGTAGCAAACGATATGTCGATATTGATAAATGGGTACCTCGTACCTATGATATCGATATCCTGGTAAATATTGGATATCGATAACGTTTTAGAATTTTTCAATTTACCTATCAAGTCCGAGTTTATTGACGTGGTGTCTAGGATTGCTATTGGATGCTTTAATTAGGTTTTGTGGTTTGACATTTATGTCCGATAAACGCAAAACTTTGATTTGAAAAATAATTTAATTTGACCAATGAATCTAGAGAACCCTACAGGGATCAAAAATGACGATAGGTGTCTACTGACGGAATATAATATTATATTGATTATCTGTGTCATTTACGATTTCGGGAAAATTCGAACGATATCGATGTTTGAATGTGAAATTATGACATTGGCCATAAATAGGGAAATTTTAGCAGATTTTTATTCAAATCCATATTTTTCTACACTTGACTGGAATATTTCTGATGATATTATAGGACGTTTCGTAATGGGTTCTCTCCTCTTTTGCCATATTTTGCATATTTGAGTAAAAATTAATATAAGTTACAAAGTTCAAGATAATTTTGCATGAAAGTTGCATATTGAAAGTTGCATATTTTATACACATTAAAATATTAAATAAAATAATTTAATAATTTTGCTCAGTTTGATTAAATTTTTTATGTTACTGGCTATTAAGTTATTTTCAGATTAAGATAATCAAACGATCAGCCTGTTCAATTTATAATTTGTTTTATTTTTCCATTTAAATTGTTTTTTGTAATGAATTGGTAAAAATAGTTAAGTGGATTAAAATTAATCTATCGTTTTTCGTTTTTCTTCAGTTGAAATAAATAATACAAACACAATAAAAATTAATTTTATGATTTTTCCACTTCTTAATTCTGGACATATTTTTGATGTAAACACAAACTGGAGACAGATTCAACAAAAGTCGATGTAAATCCAATATCGTTAAGATTGGTATTCGTTTTAATGTGTTTATTGTTAACATAAAAAATATGTATATGTAGAATTAAGAAAACAAATCATAAAAGTAATCATTGTAATAATTTTGTTTATTAGTACTCATTTGAATTTAACATTTATTTTTTTTTAAATATATTTGTAAACATTTTTATATGCCATATATTTTGTACTAATAATTATATTAGTAATAATAATATAATCTGTAATCAAATTGATTTAAATAAACAAAAAATGTTTCGATTTTCATGAGCCACAACTAAATTCATATGTTAGCCACTCTACAGAATCTTATAGGAGTTACAAAAATAAACTATAAACCTCTTCCGAGTGTCTAGGAATTTATTAATATAATTTTGATTGAAAGTATTGTCCGTCGACCAATAAACAATGAAACATTAGTTTTTATATAATTCTGGACCTTGGGTCAAGAAGGGCCAATCTCACTTTTAATCACTTCGTAGTAATCAAGAACAAAACCTATAACTATAAGGGACAAAGTTATATTTTTTTTTTTTTAATTATGATTTTATAGGGCCAATGTTCACATAAGCCCCGTAGATTTTGTAATTTTCATGACATTGGTCTTCTCATATCCTCACTAATGATTATTGAGATACGCCTTTTTACCACTAGGAAAAGCTTATAAGTTTTATAAGATTGGACATATAACTCATTTTTGCCAAAAAGTGAGATTAGCCCTTCTTCTTGACCCAAGGTCCAGAATTATATGTACAGATATAATGCCATTTATTTATATTACACATTTCTTTATGTAAATTCTTGCATATTTTTTAATATTGTGCATATTATTCTCCTGCATTATATTTGGAATACAATTCCAGATCCCCCCTAGTCAACACTAAAACATATATTATACCTATTAGACTATTACCATTGATTATAAATGCTAGTATTTTGTATTTATAATCAAAAAATATAAACTTAAATATCAGTTAATATACCTAATGTGTTTATTTTTATGTTAAAAATACAGTTCAAGTTGTATAAAGCAAATTATTCAATATAATTATATAATACAAGTCAGTTTTTTCTTAAATTTGGTACTCTTGGAAGTTGGAGAAGTGGAGAACAAGAACTATGAGCAGTGTTTTCAAGGTGGAGATCGGTTAATCTTTAACGATAAATATTTTATTCTTTGAAAAATTCATTTTGGAGAACGAAGTATGTTTATGTGGAGCCAAAATACAACATCAAATATCTATTATGTGCAGAAAACAGCATTAAAAAAAATATTCTTGGCGGTCCAGATATTTCCCTCCACGGGCCGGATTTGGCCCGCGGGCCGCCTATTGCCGACCCCTGCCCTAGGGTATATAACGAATAGATATAATTCATAAAATTAATATTTTAGAATCTATTCAGTATTTATTACAAATTTTATTAAACATCATAATAATTTAGCTACTTCCTACGTCGTAGTTATAAATAATATTATAATTATTATTTTAATCAGCTGTTTGGTGTGTTTTTAATGAATTTTTTTATCATTAAAAATGTATTTATAAATTATAAGTATTGTTATTTGTTTATTAATTAATAATTACTAATTAGTTGTGAATAATTTGCTGTGTATATTATGCATGTTAAATAAACTAATTAATAGGTTGGTATTGAATAATTACTATTTTGCTGCGTATGTATACGTGTATCGTGAAACATTTCCTTTGATCGTATTTTCAAATGTAACCCATTTTGAGCAAATATCTGAAGAAGGTGCGTTTGTGCATGAACACACGTGTTACAACTCTACTAGGTATCTAAGGGATAACAGTGTTCGATGAGAAATGACGTCACTATTACCTTTAGTTTGAAATTAAATTTTAAAATAATTGATAAATGATAATGTTAACAGTGATGATAGGTTAAGGTCCATCACAGGCGTGCGTGCAAGCAATAGGACCATCAGCAATTTTTTTAAGGATCTGACTTTATTTAATATATTGTTAGGTACATATAGGTAACTACTAACTGTTAATTTCTTCTCCTTAATGTTACAAGTGTAAGGTTAAAATGTGTTACCTATAATATACGCACGTGATTATTATTATATTACCTATAAGTTATAATTTATAATTTATAACGAATATTGGTACAATTTTTGGTTAACTGGTCCTGGTCAGTGGCGCAAATATGGGGGGAGCGGCCCCAAATCAATCAAAGCCCCCTTAAAAAATAATAATATATATTATAATTTAAAAAAAAATTACTTGGGACATTGAAACATTTTTTTCTATTTGCGCCATTGGTCCTGGTTTAAATGTACCTGCAACGTCATGCAATAATATCATATTCGAATATATTTATTATTTTGAAGTACCTATAGTTAATAGTTTAATACAATTTTTTAACATTGATTAGAGTGTTTACGCAATCATTTTTTTTAATCTATTGGTCGATGTAATATTTTAGGTACCTATATAATTAGTAATATAACTTTTAGCCACATACTTTCAGGTTTAAGCCCGGTGCATCTAATGGTAATTGGTATTAGATTGTATTATTTAATTTTTTTTCTTGTTATTACGTCTATACTGTTACAGAAATAATAATAGTTTTTAAATTAATATAATGTATATACTATTTATATAAATATGTTTTGATAGATAAATTATAATTTAATTATACGTTAAATGTAATTTTATTCATTTTTTACGATGGAAAATCTCGTCATGATACATACACAGGAAATGGCAACACCTACTACAATAAAGTATTTTTCTTTTCGATTCCGACATAAGCTAGGAAAGCACTTGTTTTTTTCCTCACTGACCCGTGGATCCTAGACTGGAAAACCCGATGCCTCCTGATATATAATTAATAGGTACCAAATATACCACGCACATTACACTGACCTCCTCATTGAGCTTTATCAAAAAAACTAGGTCACTGATTAGCATGCTGTTAGCATGAATTTGCACGACCCTTTTTTTATGAGATATTTATAAAAATATATTTAATAAAGCTCAAAGAGAGGGCCAGTATAATGTACTTAAATATACCTGAAAATCGCTCGTTATTTTTAACTGGAATGCTCTTCTGTTTGTATAACCTGCAGCTTAACGGCGTCATAAGCGGATATCGGGTATCTACTATTATTTTGGTTGGGTGGAAGAGGAGGGATAATAACTTAAAATGGTGTAGACCTACGTCATAGTTGTAAGACTAATAGGTTTATTTTTTGTTCTCTATTCATAACTACAAATTGCATAACTTAGTAGACGATTTTTATTAAACCCATTTAATTAGGAATTTAGGTAGAATTTAATAATATATTAATATTATAAGTTACTTATAAAATAGTTAATGACCATTTGTTTGGCTACAAGCTACAACCAGTTTGAGCACATTTTAAAATTTCCCATTAAAAATCTGAAACTCGTTTGAGGACAAAATAATTTCAGAATCAACTCGTTTGCCCAACAATATATGTACCTATATATCTGGTAAACCTACGTATAGTATGGACAATTTTCTTATTGCCCGAAATAATTTATTCAGCTGTATGAACAAATAATAAATAAAACATCAACGCATAAATTGATATAATATTTTATTAAATAATTATTTGTATACATTAAAAGCATCATGCTTGATGTTTAAGCCTTAAGGGAATTCAATCATCGGAATCAATCATGAGGCCCGTTTTACATCGACCTGTTTCGTAAACGCAAGTTTTAGTTTTACATTGGTTAAGTTTATATTATGCTCCACCAAAACAAAATTATATTGATACGCGTCCAATGGGCCTATGTTTTAATATAAGTATAGCAAAATAATATATTAAAAGTAGCCACGAAGGTAATCTAAAATGTCAAAAAATAAAATAGTATTCATTATTTAAAATCCGTAGTACCTACTACCTGCCTATTTGAAATATTATTAACACAGAAAAAATTTAAAACGTGTATTAAAATAAATATGTCTACTAAACACTGATTCCGAATAAAATGTTGAAATAACATATTCATATACCTTATATTTACTATTTAGTACGCATTAATCGGTTTTCATAAGACATGCAGCGCTCCTGGTGATGACGACTACCTGGAGTTTTATTTTCAATCGAGTTTTCAAACTAGTGACGACTCCTTGATAAGCCTGATAAGGTTATGTATTAATAATTCACTTGGGTTTTCATTTCAAAATATTAATAACAATTAACAACCTATAGGAGTCGCCGAAAGACAATATATTGAATAGTAAAACGTAATAAATTATATAATAATATAATATGGATAAATAGGTATGTTCATAATAATTTCAGTTTAGTAATGTACGTAATTCAGTCATAATACAGATTACAGTTGCACATTTATTAGATTAAACTAGGTACTTAATTCCATAGTAATACGATTATACCTGAATATACTTATTTACCTACGCGTTTTGTATTTTACTTGAGTTAACATTTTTCTGCGTTATTATGTACGCCATTTATTTTTAGTGGGTAATCAACTTTTTAGTTTTATGGAGAAAAATGTGTTGTGTTTTTCAGTGGAATCATTGCTAACCCATTTGGTTTATGACCTTCGATCATAACATTTCTTACAGAAAAAAAAATGACAGATAGTTAAAAAAAAATATAATACATTTGCATATTATATAGGAATCATTGGGTAGATATGGCACACTAGAACGGTGTCGACAGTTTATTTTTGTCTTCACAAAACTATGTATCTATAATGTTTTTGTGTACCTATATAGTTAGACAGTGACAGTCAAAACGAATAGAAAAATAATGAATTACAAAATATGATTTATGTACCTAGAACAAAGTAGATAGGTATTTTGTACACGGATACGTCTTGTAGTGGAAGTGATTAGTAGACACAGAACACAAAAACAACAACATTATAATATTGCGGAAGCAATAACGTATAATAATAATATGTTAATTATATATTTATATTTAATTATTATTTATATCAATACTCGATGCGTTTAATATACTAAGTAATAATTGCAAATTATGAAGATACAATCAAAATTAGGTACCTACGGTTAGATAATCGTATTAATTAATACTTGCACTTTAACATAAGCAACATTAAAATGTTTTGTTAAAAATTTTGAAAATTACAAAAAATGTTTACTTTTTATTTTATCATAGTTCCTATACACGATCAGTACATGTTTTTTTTGTATTGTAAAAATAGATTTGGATTTTGTTATACATTTAAGTTCAGCTGGGACAATTTTGTCTGTGAAAAAAAATAACAAATCATAAAATAAATTTTATTTCGAATTTTTGTCGGTTGTTAATTTACTTCACTTGAACGTACTATAAAGGCGGGTTCACACTACACCGTGTCGTGTAATATAATCACGGTTACCTAAGTTACCAAACGATACCGCATAGTTGAATATATTCAACTTTTGACCGTGTGGTTACATTAAGTATGAACCCGGCTTTATCTGCACATAAATGTAACCACACGGTCAAAAGTTGAATATATTCAACTATGCGGTATCGTTTGGTAACTTAGGTAACCGTGATTATATTACACGACACGGTGAAGTGTGAACCCGCCTTAACACTATAACAAAAATAACAGTGTTAGTTAAAAACTGTTTCTGATGTTGGTAAAACGCAAAATTTGTTTATACCGTTTTCCACCAATGTACCTGCATAATGATTTTCATTAATTTTACAAAAGATTAAGTTGTAAAAACTGTTACCGGTTATAAAGTTAAAGATAATTATAGTTTACGTAAATATTAATCCATTATTACGATAAACAAAACAAATTGTGTGCACAGCGCAATAATATTTACACTCGACTACGTAATCTAGTAATTTCTGCACCAGTTATCCTCGGAAAATATTTTCAGTGTTGTTAAAAAATTAGTCTGTCAACGTGATTCAAGCACATAATAATGTATGTGAAAAATTAACGACTTGTATGATCATGTTTATACCTATGCACGTCGTAATTCGAGATTTGATTTGAAAAATCTATAATATTCTAAAGTTATTTTATGGATAGCAAATAATATTGGCGATGAGACAAAATCGATTGAATGAATTTCAACTAGGTAGGAACATTAAATGTAATGCAAGTCATAAGTGCAATTTTGATAAAAAGAATTAATCTTTAATGTTATAAATTATACCGCCTCACGTTGGTTGACATAATAGGTAGTTTCTTATAACGGTCGCATAACTCGTAGGTATCTATGTATTATGCAATGGTAACTACAAATAATGATCGATAATCTAACGGAAGTGTTTACGCAATAGGTATAGGTATATATTATTCTAAAGTTTATCAGCCCCTCCCCCCACCACTGAAAAAAGCTTAAAACAGAAGGCTATAAGTTTCCTTAAAAACACAAGTTTATTATTTACCCTTGTCCCTTAAGTCACAAAATATTATATCTATTTTGTAGTAATTTGCTTAAACTCAAATTGCTATTAAATTATTTAAAAAAAATGTTATCTCTGGAATATTTGCAAAACAAGATAATATAGGTACATCAATACACTCAACGCGTTTCAAATGGTTTTACATGATTTACAGTCGTCGTCGTCGCTACGATTTATAAGTATTTATTTGGCATTGATTGAGGATGTATTTTTAAAACCATAGGCCCTCTAGAAACTGCACGAAACATTCGTCGATCTATATAACATGGCGGCGGTGCAGTGCAGGTGTCTTTCATAGTAAGACGATAAGTTGGCCCTAACACAGTTCTTGGGTTTTGGCGTCACCGGGTCCTCTACTCAGCTGCTATTATTGCCTATCCAATAATATTATTATTATCGACTTGGCTTGGTAGAAAACACCGATAGGTACTTCAAATGGCGCCCATGGCGTAATAATATAATGACATAGTGTCTAAATATCTATTAAGAGTCCGCGGAAACTTAAATAAAATGCATAGAGAACGACACTGATTAGTCTTGGCGGATTGTTCACGGGCAATGTAATATTATACATATAACGTTTAAATATAACAAGATTTAAGTAGATTTTTTCACACCTAGTTTCGTGTTTACGCTTGTAATTAATGCTAATAAGTTTTAAATTGTTTTTTTTCAAACGACATTCCAGTATCAATGTGTCATAAATAATATTATATACCTAGTAATATAGGCGACACACATTGAAGACATTAGTTCATATTATACACAAAATTACTAATTAGGAAACATTTTCTGTCCACATTTTGTTCAGATTAATTTACTAACTAACAATATTATTGTTTTTGTGGTTAAAATGTCTTTGTATTTAGTTAGTTTAATCATATGTACAATACTACAAATGTACAATTATAAATATGTAGGTATATTTAAAATGTATTAGAATCTATATTAATATATTTAAACGTTATCACAGATATAAGATTAGGTATATATTAAATAATTAATATAATACACCAAATAAAATTAATATTGCTTTTTAGACACAGAAAAAACTAAAAAGACTACCTACATCAAAATATGATAAAGCTCCAAAAGATCAGCAAGCCGAATTAAAAATTTCGATTAGAGTAGATACTTACTACTTTTTCAAATGTCTAGAACCATCTTGTTGTCATAATAACGTCTCTCCATCACTCCAAGTATCTTTAGTAAAATCTAATCTTCGTTTCGAAAACTTTACATGATTTTTTCACCTTTTTTATTCCTAATTAAATATAAGACAAAGATTTTTCATTTCAACCCAAGGACTTCGTTTTCCATTTCCGTGGTGCTAATAATTTGTGTTCAGACAATATCAAAACAGAATACCTTTTAAATTATAATTTCTGTTTTGAAAATGTTTACACAATCACGTAATATACTTAATTTTGGGTTTTGACCATAAATTTGAGAAAATAAATAAATGTACAGACGTCAATAGCATTATATTTAATTGTGAAATATATCTTTTCATACAACTTTGAAACGACCTTAAAGTTTTAATATTTAGATTCTAATTAGTAATTATAAATGTTTTACTATTAGGCATGAACCTATTTACTGCCTATACGATACCGATTCGGCAGTACCTAATTCCTATTGACATTTGGCTTATAAGTTAATAACAAATACCTATATTATGATCTATGATATAATAGTATTATAATAAAAATTATATAATATTTGCGATGTTTTCGGCAAAAATTAGTTTAACCTAACTAATAAGTAGCTAAGTATCTATTACTAATAGAAAATTAACTAATAGTTAATACTATTTATTTACCCCCTGTCCTCATTTGTATTAATTCAACTGTTTCACTATTACACTATTTTTTACTTTGGGTTTGCCCCGCATTGATAAATAAAAATAAATTGTAAAATAGGTATCCTTAGGAAATATACAGGCAGTCTCCTAACAGAACCGTTTTTCGTACATAATGAGGTACATTAAAAAGTATAAACTATACGGCAGAGGAAGTTCTTCAGTATTTGTTTTTTGTTTTTATAACAAGTTTGGAAATCCGGTAAAAATTTATAGTTTAGCTATATAGGTATTATGGGGCGATACAAGCCCAGTAAATTTTTGAAGATGAATTTCTGAAAAAAAAAAAAATTATTTCAGATTTTGATTTGTACAGATGATTATCCTAATGACTTAAATGGTGAAAATCAGTTTTACTTACATTCTACTATTCTAAGTAACTAATTACTTTAGTAATAGTAATTACTAGAGTGTATACACTCAAAATATTAAATACACCTTTCCAAGTAAAATACATAATTTCTCACATTAAATCATACTTTAACGAAAACATGATAACGATGTTAACATCAGTATATTCAATATATCCATTTCGACAATAAATTGACCTGGACCCACTATATCAACAATACTTAAGCTAAATTCTTTCCTTCGTAACCCTAAATATTTCCTTAACAAAAAATCAAAACATTCATTCCACACTAAACTAAGTCGATACAAAACTTTTCTAAGACCAAATATTATGTACTTCGTCGAAATTTAGAGCTTCACAAAAAAATCGAACCTCAACGAGATACAAATAAATCAAATCATTACATAGAGAGTTATAAAAATACTAACAATTATACACATAATGAAAATGAATTGCATAGGTAAAACTCCTGAATGTAATAAAACCGTTTGACTTTTACCAACTCACAAATGTAATACACTATTCACTAGTACAAGTAATTAAAGTGTATTACAAAAAGTTAGAAAATAGGCAATAGCCACTGCTAAAAAGTTTATATATTTTGGTTTCTTATTGCCAGTAAAAAAAATCCATTTTTAATATATATCTTAGGCATATAGATTTTATATATTTATGAAAATAACTTATTATTTAGATATTATCAAATATTTGTTAACATTATTTCTATAGTCTAGCTATTTACAAAAATCACATAGTTTAATAAATAGCCAAAAAAGATTTATTTTACTTAACATAAATTCAACCTCATAGGTAACAATAAATAAAAAAAATTAAAACAGTCTAACATATTGCAAAACGAAAATCAAATATTGAATTCTGGTTGTTCGATTATTGGATAGTCTGCTACAGGCATGATTATATTGCAGGTGAATTTCTCTTGGTACTCCTACCTTCAAATTTGAAATCCTAATCAAGTGATTTCCTTTATGATACATTGGTACCTATATAAAGGAAACAGTCTATGGTAATAATTTGACAGCTGCTGCGCCCTTACATATAGTTAATAATAATTACTATAAATAGCTCCTGAAACAGAAAACATTTTATATGCACTCAACGAATGCATTATTGTAAAAGTAGTATACAAAAAAAGCATCATAACATTTATTTATGAAAATAGTGTCATCTAAACATTGGGGAAAAACAATTAAGTACCCCCCCCCCACAAAAAAAAATTTCAATCTACGCCACTGCTCTGATAAAAACATTTTTTTTGTCCCACCTACCCAAGTACCAACATTATCGAACAAAATAAAACATTAATACCATCTCATCCAAAGAATAATTTGGTCCAGGAAATATATCATAAATTATAGATTTTCTCGAGATAGACGAGCTCATATAAAGTGTATAGTCATATAGGACAATGCACCAAACATACTATAGTACAAAAATATTATATTGAAAATGTTCACAATTTTCTAAAACATTAAACTATCGTAGGCTAATTAACACTGTATTTGAAGCATTATCTAATAATATATAAAAAAAATTAGATCTTAACATAATATAATTATAACATTTATAATTGGATTATTAATTATAAAAAAATAAAACACCTACGACTTACCATTTCTTATGTATCCAATATAATCACTGCAATGCTAGTGGGGCAACAAATGTTTTAAAATCAAAACCAAATAAAGCATCCAATTAATATGATGTAAAATACATTTAAAAATATTTCTGTTAGCTATGTATGTCAATGGTTTGAAGTTTGTACTTAATATAGTAAAATCGAAATTGTTCCCATTCTGTAGTTATCAATTCATATAATTATTATCATTTATCAGTTATACACATATAATTTTCAATATAAATTGTATAGTAAAAGTTTAAACATGAATGAAATAAATATCAGATTTAGTAGCCGGAATCAAACAAATAATAGCTGTACAACGTATTTTTTTAAATTGTATTAACATTTAACATTAAAAAAAAATCTTAAATATATTGCATAATAATATGAATATGTTGATACAATAACATGGTAATAATTTGGTTGAAGCGAAGTATAGAGCACTTCTATTCGCTATTCGAACTTCGATTTATTAAAGCTATTTGCTCCTTAACTAATATTAACAGATTTTAATGAAAATTGAAATATATAATCGTTAAAGCAGAAAATAATTCCTATAATGCTTGTTTATGCTGTATGTAGTATTAATCGGTCAAAATTTTAAAACTTTAGAAAAATTTAAATAATATGACGATGCTGAGTTCCAAGTTGGGTTAACATGAATGGCACTATCACGTATTAAGAAAATATCTGGGTTATTGCAGAAGCCGTTGTTTAATTTCGATTGTCTCTTATAAATTAACTGAGTACTGCTAAGGTTGCGCGACGAGATGAACTAAACACTTGTCAAATTTATATTATGGAAATAAATTATAACATACTATTTTGTTTGTAAATTACAACAACCAAAACTATTATTAATAGATATTTAATATATCAATGCAATAATGCTGTGATAATGTGATAATGTAATAATGTTGAGATAATCAATAATATTTGGTTTATGAAAAACTAAAAATTATTCGGCTGATTAGTGATTACTGTCGTATACTAATGCTCCGATCTCTTATTGGACACTGATGCACTTAATAAAAAAAATAAATTTAAAAAAAATTTATTTTATTTGAACGTCCAAAAATCGTTTAACTTTCTTAGTACCACATTAATTTCTTCGAAGTTCACGTTCTATACTTATATTTGATATAAATGAGTTGTGAATATCTTTCACGTGTTGTTCGCAATATATGAGTGTGAACGCTATGAACTCGTTATTTTCAAACACAGTAATAATATTATCAGGACACTGAATTGACTATCTTAAGATATTATATAAGTGTTTCGTAGGTATTAAGTGTATACAATATGCATAGGTACGAGACTTAATGATAGTCATTTCTTGAAATGTATTTAAGTACTTTTTCATTTGTTTAATATTTTAATACTATTAAAATACAATAATAATCGTATTGAAATGAGAAAATAAGACATATTCCTGAATACCTCTCACATAATGTAGACCAGCTGTTTAACGTATAATAGTAGGTATTACAAATGTTTTAGAATACAATATTACATCAATATATATTATATATAGGTATATAGTTATTTTATCAGTATGAAAAAAAAATCAATTAATTTAAGAAATATCAATCATTATTATGCTTTTCGCATTAGTAATGGATTTTTTTAAAAATTCATCTACACAGCACATAAGTATAACAAGACAAGTAACAACTCTTGTGCATATTTATTGTTATTGTGTATCATCCCGTTTAAATTTATAATAAATTAGCCAATCCGCGGTTTGAAATTTCATTGTTAAGTATATTATTTTGCTGTTCATTTGGTAGTAATATTGTATTATTAGAATTTTGAGTAACATGTTTTTTAGCATTAGTCTTTTGAAAGAAGACAGACAGTTAAATGGTTCAGACCAGAATGCTTCACAACAAGTATAAGTGCTATCCGGTTTTAAGAGATGAATTATTTTAAAGTGAGCCACCAAAGCATGCAAATTATTGACAACTGCTTAACAAATAAAACGAATCATTTTATTGCTTACCAGTTACCTGTCTGTGTGAATACACTGGAAAACACTTGCAAGTAATACTTGTAGTATTAGTATAAGTAATACACACTGTAACACTATAAAATCTGCAGAAAGCCAGAAAAGATGAGTTCACGTCTGCACGGAGAACGGAGAACAACAGAGAACAAAAAAGCTGCTGTGCTGTTGCTGTACAGTAGGTTACAAGTGAGTTACTGTATAATGGATAGTATTAAATTTGAATTCAATGATATAATATCATTGTATAAGAAACACGATTCTGAGCGGAGACGATATGTCAGTCTAGCCGTCTGGGTATAAGACATA
The DNA here is from genome assembly GCA_949089665.1 of Macrosiphum euphorbiae. Taxonomy (NCBI): domain Eukaryota; kingdom Metazoa; phylum Arthropoda; class Insecta; order Hemiptera; family Aphididae; genus Macrosiphum; species Macrosiphum euphorbiae. The sequence continues at coordinate 93,155,825 of CARXXK010000001.1, read as the reverse complement.
TTATATACTTATCTATGGTATTAAGAACAATTTACCTATAATAAATTCCAAATTAATCATATCACAATATCCATTAGGTACTTATAACGCGTTATACATCAAAAACAAACTCTGATACTATCATAGATATATTATAATAGTGTACTTTAGAAGTTTCAAGTCCCCACGAATTATATTATACAATCACAAAAAAATAACTAAAATAGTTATTCTAGGTTTTTTATTATGTAATTTTGTC
>CARXXK010000001.1:93065716-93155577 GCA_949089665.1 Macrosiphum euphorbiae | reverse complement strand
AAAACTGTAAATGTCCTTAAACAGCTCAAAAAGAGTCAAAATTGTATGGTGTATAGGAAATGCTAATATAAATATTCAGTGAAATTTTCATGTATCTACAGTTATTCGTTTTTGTATTACAACAAAATAAGGAAATCGCTACATGAGAAATCGAGTGAATATCCAATGTTGTAAAAATTTGAATTTCAAACGCTCATAAAATCTTAATTTGACTTTCTTATAGAAATTTTTTTTTGATAAAGGTAGATAATCTTATAAGGAATCTTGTATAACATTTAAAAACCTTAGATTTAAAAAGAAAAATTTTTACGAATTCTTAACTCAAAATAATTTGCCGTGATTTTTCCATTATTTGTTAATTTTTGAACTTAAAATGCTTATAAAAAAAACTGTGACTAAGGATTTTTTATATTTTTTTGGAAAACCGATTTTGCGTATAAATTGACGTTTTCCCTTAATTTTTCTTTTGTTTTTCACGGCGCTTTTGAAAGCTACTGGGAAGTTTTTAATTTTGACCCCCTAAAGTACCAACTAGATTCACTTTCCTATCAGAAAAGCTACTGTTGAAGAAAATTCAAGCACTTTTGCTGTCCTAAAACGTGATGACAGACACAAAAAAAAAATAAAAAAACACACATCATTGTAAAATCAAAACATTCATCGTTCCACTAGAATCTAATATACGTGAAGCCGGTTGCCGTGTAGTAAATTATTACATTGACAATATTTTTGTCCTACTGATAAGATTATTGTAGAATTATTTCATTATTGCACCTCCCTCGACCCGCTCATGACTCGCGTCTCTAATCCTGTTCCTCCAACGCCATGGTACTCATGTTTATACTTATAAAGTTATAAATAATTTTATCACATTGGTAATATATTTGTAGAATCAAAGGTACTAAATTATCAAGTTTACAAATTGTATTGTCAATAAAATAACAGTTTATTTTTCGAAATATTATAATTAACAATACACCATGTTCATATCAATAAAACAATATTATTATCCCCAACATTTACCTTGTTGAATAAACAAAACATTTGCATAGTGTAAAACTTTATATTGTTAAATGTTAAGCATCGACAATTGTGTATTGTCAAAATTATCAATCGTATTTCTTTGAGTGCGTCACAGCTTCGCCCGTACAGATTGGTTGTTTATTTTGGCTTCGGACGATGATAATATGTATAATATTTTATTCAAATTATATTGTTTAATGTGATCGGAAAGTAAATATAAAAAAACTGTTAAAAATGCTTCAATTAAATATAGCTGATCCCGTGAATTTTGTTTCCCGTTCAATGTACCAACTCTATAAGAGTATAAGACTCAAACTATGTTCAATTCGTTATTTAATATTCGGTGTATGGTGTTCAAAACTTATCTTAACTTTTCCGTTGCCCAGAATATAAATTATGATTTGCAGCAGTATATTATCAGGTAGGCAATCTACCTGCGGTATAGATCCCTTGCTGTTTGTACGTAAGTGTATGAATTAGCTCTAGAGTATCGAAGTAATACCAAGTTTTTCGTTTTTACTTAATTCCACCTACGATGGATTAATATAATCAATTAATACAAAATCCTAATCTAACCTAAATGTACTAAAATCCGAAGAGTAAAAAAAACCAAATTTAACCTTTTTTAAATTAACCTACCTATGACCTTTCATTTTCCCAGAGGTCATCTACATACAAACATTAATTTATATGTATATATATTTATTGAGGAAAAATAATAATACAAATTAACAAACATGCCCATTAACCAATAGTAACCAATATATAATACACCAGCAATTCTTAAACTGTGGTCCGCGACACTCTTGCCAGGGGTCCGCGACACTATAAATGATTTCAGCTGTGGACAGCATGTGTGTATAATAAGTTTTAATTCCGTTCCCCACAACTTATTTATGTGAAAAGCCCTTTTCCGCTCTTGTATATGTCAAAAACAAGTTTCACAACCGTTTGGAAAACGTAGAGTCCGAACTTCGATTTAAACTTTCAAATATTGAGCCTAATATAGAAAAATTAATGTCAGAAATGCAATATCATCCTTCACATTAAGTATACCTATAAGAATTTAAATTATAAGATTAATTTCAAATATCTTAAAAGTAAAACAATAATTAATTTTCTATGTAAGACAAAATATTATGTAATAATATTAAATATAACAAAAATAATTAACAAAATATTTTTTATACTTATTATATTTTTATTGACCTTTCTTTTAAATATATTGGTAATATTGTAACATGAAATATTTTTTAATAAAAAATGGTAATTCCTAACAAAATTAATAAGGTGGTCCGCGATTTAAAAATGTCCTTCATCAGGAGTCCGCGTAATAAAAAGTTTAAGAACCGCTGTAATACACTATTATTATTTTAATCAGAAACAATTAATTTTAGATTCTGAGTGAAACGATGAATGTATTTTATTATTTGGTTTATTTTTTTCTGGACAGATGGCACCACTGTTGTATTTTTGACATCCATATTTCCTACTTTTCTACTGGGTTTTTCTAAAATGTTCTTTCATAAGAACCTTGTCCTGACAATATTACGAACACAACAAAAAAAGAATTAGCGAAATCGGTCCATCCGTTCAAGCGTGAATCGATGACCAAAATAGGGATCCATTTTTACAAATAGAGATAAATAAATAAATATTACACATCACACAACAAATAATTATTAACAAAAATTTACAGAAAATTATTGTTAAAAACCTGGTCAAGGTTAATTATTTTGCTTGTACTCGTCATGGGTATCTAATGGTTAAAATCAAATTATAAACGGTAGTGTAAATATTAAATACAGTTGCAGTAAAACGCGCGGTGGCTATATTCAGTACATTTATTTTATTCACCGTTTAAAATTATTACTATTTACTTAATCCTGTAACAACTTGACAAGTTAAGTACTTAACAAAAATGCTGGGATTGCCATTGTACTATTATAATATTATCGTCGGCTAATGAAATTTTTTTCACCACTTTTTAGGAGTAGGGGGGGTCGATACAGTGTATCATATCGTAAAAGGGTGTAAAGTTTATATTAATAATACATAGGTATCTATAATCAGAAAACAAACTATAACTACAATATTCAGACAGCGATGATAACACGGAAAGGAGTTGATAAGACCCTACCATCGAATTTAGTACATTGCACATCCATAATATTGCGATTAACAACCATTTAACACGACTTTCCAGTTTTGCCATAAAATATGAAAAACCTAATTTCTTAAATTTGAAACTCATTTTATTTTTATACTTATTTAGTATATTACTATATTGAATACTGCTTTGATTTAATTTTGATATTATTTTCATGTAACTGTATAATATAATATTATATAGTATGTACAGATAAAATAATATAATCCTCTATAACTATGTTAAAACTTAAACTCTACAGACTTTAAAACAGATTTCATGTGTACTTATTTTAAGTGGTTATACGCCTACTTAATGTCAACTCGTAATATTTGGGGACCTTAACCTGGCATACACACCAAAATAAAGATAAATTATAATTATAAGTGTTACAACAATTTATTTACTAAAGTACTGAATATAAAAATGGAACTTCGTGTATGAATGGTTAAATCTTAAATAGTTTATTTATTATAAAAATTATACTCTCAATTCGAAGGTAATATTCGACAAAATGTTTAAAAATGCCAACAATAATATGTATTTGACATGATATTAAATTATTATGTGATTCATGTGTATTAACTCAAACAATTTTCTACGTCTGTTTACTGATATTTTTATTATTTACATTTGAGAGTAAATATAGAAACAGTAAATAAGAAAACGATATAACACATATTACTATCATGTAATACGCAACTTTATTTCACTGAATGGTTGACGTATATTTTTATTGTACCTACCTATGTAACGTGAAATTGAATTAAACTTAAACAGAGCGTCTAAAAATAAAAGCATTGTATGTTTCAATACCTAATGTAAATGTATACAATATTATTTATTTTTCGTCCTCGTTACAATTTAATAGTATTGTAAGAAGTTTAAAGACTTTGGAAATATGACGTAATGTTCGGTTTAATAGGTTATACTGCTGCAGTGCCGGATACGGGGAGGTGGTCGATAGGGCGATTAGACGTGTTTTTTCTATGTTATTATAATATTCTTTAGTTGTTTATATGGTTGCAATGTTATTTATAAGCTGGATAAGTTTTCCGGAATTACAATTTCACATATTACAAATATAACATAATATATATCAATAAAATATTATCATACAAATATTTTTAAAAATTATCTCCACCCCCCGCTTTAAACAACTGCTGGATCCGCTACTGCAGGTATGTTATAAGTGAAATCAAGCCACGTAAATAAAATCTAGTGATTTTTTTTATAAAATGTTCGTGTTACTTTTATCTACAAACATATTGACTCACAAGAGAAGTTCAGCTAGTTAGGTGAAACATTTTGAACATCTACCATCTAGTTAGAAACTATTGACCATTGCGTCCGTTTATAAGTTACCTAATTTAAAGTTCAGTAATACATTTTTAATAATAAGTAATACATGAGCCAATGTGATCTTGGTTTTTTTAAACTCAGAAGTAAAATTATCGATACCCATACGAAATATTTTTCTAACTGTTCACTACTGTGCATTTATTTATGTGTGTGTAACAACTAAGACTAACAAATACAAAAACGTACTTATTGATACCATCTATTTTTATGGGAGTATATAATGTATATGTCGTTTTATTAACAACCACTGGCGATTGGACGTAAAATTATAAATAAATTACACGTTATTCGAAATGGGTGCTATATAATAATGCAATTTTTCTTCACATTCGACTGATCAACGAAATTGACTAATAACAGTCACGCGAACTTGTTTACAATATTTAAAACATAAATACTGTAGAACAGTTTATCAATTTGTTGGTTATTATAACCCCATTATTATATATTATATAGGTACTATAGGTAAACATATACATTGTTTAATATATTATTAACAGTATGATATTAATTGTTCTACATTCACATGAAATGAACATATTTGTTCGTATTAATGTCAAATAATTTAATAAATTAGGTATAAGAGTAAAAATACCTTAGAAAAAATATTAATTGTTAAAGAGTGTTTGAAAAAAAGAAGTAATCATTTTAATTAAGATGGTACAAAAACAAATGTAATTAATTATATATTACCTCATCAGTAATCTAAATTTCATATATATTTTTATATTTAACCCTGACATTTTTTATTAAAAACTATGGATTGACTTCAATACTTAACTTAGTTATAATTACCATTTACCTAGTAATTTTATAATACGTATTCATTAAATTAATTATTTTAAGGCAACATAATTATAGTTATTTACCAATTTTTCACATGTGATCTACAACACGCTACCTATACTATATTTTTTTATTGTTCGTGATTTGAAAAACTCAACCAAAAATGACATTGAATTATGTAATTATTCAAGGATAAGTAATGATAAATTTACTTTATATTTAATGAAAATAGCTTAAGTCAATACAGTTTTAATTCTCATGTGTATTGAGTTAGTCGTATTTTGTGTTTTTCTTATAATGTTTCCATTCATCTCCATTTGGTGGATAAATATAATAACTCCGTGTCTATTCATTTGTACGATTACTTATTATTTTTGTACTTTAACTTTTAGCAAATGGGAAAAAATCAACGTGCCTTATATTCAGCCAATTCCATTGTTCGGTAATTTCCTTTATGTAGCTTTCGGAATGCAACATCCCATAGATTTTTACAGGAAAATTTACTATGAGCTGGCTGGTCACAAATACGGCGGTTTATTTCAGATGAGAACTCCGTATTTGATGATTCGTGATCCGGAAATAATAAACAATGTGCTTATCAAAGACTTCTCAAATTTCCCCAATCGTGGTATTTACTCAGATTTCTCAGCAAATCCCTTGTCAAACCAATTATTTTTCATGGAAAATCCCCAATGGAAAATAATCAGGAAAATATTGAGCCCAGCATTTACTTCAGGCAAACTTAAGCTAATGTACGATCAAATCAAAGAATGTGGCGATGAGCTAATGAAAAATATTCATAAGAACTTAACGAAAACCGACAATATAATGGAAGTGAGGGACATTTTGGGAAAATATTCAACCGACGTCATCGGCACTTGCATTTTTGGTCTCAAATTAAATGCCGTAAGTGACGATAATTCTACATTTCGGAAGTATGGGAAGTCTTTGTTCTTGCCGTCACTAAGAACACATTTAAGGGAATTGAGTTTGATGATCACTCCCGCTCTTTTGAATATCCTAAGGTTTAAGGATTTCCCAGCGGACGCAACTGAGTTTTTCCATTCAGCATTTCACGAGACGATAACATATAGGGAAAAAAACAACATAGTCAGAAATGATTTTGTTCAAACCTTGATACAAGCAAGAAATGATTTGGTTTTGAACAAAAACATTCCCCAAAGAGGTAAAAGTTTATTTTCTCAAAAACTTAAAAATAATTGGACCAAATTATGTGGATTTTATTTTATTTGTTATTAGAAAGGTTTTTAGAATCACAAATTGTCGCCAATGCATTTGTTATGTTTGCTGCTGGATTTGAAACCGTATCCACTGCTATTAGTTTTTGTTTATACGAGTTATCGTTAAAGAAGCATATCCAAGATAAAGTACGAGAAGAAATTAATTGGAAATTATCGAAAAACAACGGACTGATTAATAACGATTTGTTGATAGACCTAAACTACTTAGACATGGTTTTAGCAGGTAACTATGCAACTAATAATCCATTATTTTTTATTATTTTCTTGAGTGAATTGAGAAATATTTTATTGGTATTACAATAATGTACTTCTTGTACTACCATTTTGTGGTAGACTGGTAAAGGAGAGTTAAGGAAGTTTTTTATGGTCCCTATCAACTTATAGGAAAATAGGAAACGACACAATATTTACTTAAGAGAGGATGAGAGATAATTATGTTGTGTTATTAAAATTGTAATTATGATTAAAATGTTTTATTTTAAATGTGTAACATGAATTTAACGAAGTCCACAATTTCAAAGAGATACTCAAATAGTGTTACTGTATCATCTTCGTAATTTTTAATTGCATATTATAGTCGTTATTAAAACTATTTTGATCATTTTTACCTAATTATTATTATTTTTATTATTACAAAAATGTTCATGAAAATGTAAGTATAAAAATATTATATCTTTTAGAAACACTCCGTAAGTATCCGCCGACCTTTGCTTTATTCAGAAAAGCATCACAAACATATCACGTACCAAACGATTCATTAACTATTGAAAAAGACCAAAAAGTAATAATTCCTATTTATTCACTGCATTACGATCCAAAGTATTTTACGGATCCTGAAGTATTTGATCCAGAAAGATTTTCACCCGAAGAAAAAAGTAAACGTATAAGTGGTACTTATCTTCCATTTGGCGATGGACCTCGAATTTGTATAGGTATATTATTAAAATAACCATGTAGAATACCTATATTATTTTGGATATAAAAAATGTATATTTATTTCAATAGGAAAACGTTTTGCTGAGCTCGAAATGAAATTGGCTTTGGTTGAGATTTTAACTAAATTTGAAACAGAACCATGTGAAAGGACTGAAGTTCCTATACGATTTAGCAAAAAGGCTATAATTACAATGCCAGAAAACGGTATATGGTTAACATTTAAAAAAATCACTAACCAATGATAGTCGATAAGTGAGTGATTTTGTCAAAAGCATTTGTTATTCAATTTGTTAATTTTACGTATTAATAATATTTAAGAATATTCATCATAATATTGTTTTATATTCGTAGTCTTAACTTCACTTTATGCTATATTTAATAATTTTAAAATAAGTTATAAATTTGTTTCCTTGATAATTCAATTTTCTGGTGATATATGGATTCAATATTTTTTTGTATGTTTGAAATCATAAGAACAATCGAATCTTTTGAAGCACTCCTATTTTTTCTATCTTAAAATAGTAAATTGTGATTATGTGTATAAAAACTGATTAAACTGTTAAACAACTGAAAGTTAAGTATTTTTATTAATGTTTACTATGGACTATAGTCATTACTCATTATTACGAAACTCTGCAAAAATCCTGAATATAGGCATTACCTAACGTAATTTGTAAGACATTTATATAACTTATAAATAAATAAGAGCAATTATATTGGATTTAATTAATTCTCTTTGGACAACAATACATCAAACTAACCAATTTTGTTTTGATAGTTATAACTATAAGGCAATATTATATTCTATAAAGATTAAGAATTTAATTTTTTTTTAAATTTTAAGACCAAACACAGTGAACCTTAAAAGAAATAACTTTAAAATTTCATATACTTACTAAGATATTGACCGGTCCAGGATTATAGAATCACGTTGTATATAACAATATTATACATTTCGTTTACATATGTGCGTTTTAATATTGTCCCTGTTTATCTGAAGTATGAACATTTCGCGCGTGCAAGGCGGTTGGGATTAAAAACGAGGATTAAAAATAAGACTAAATAGAAAAAAGGTGGGCAAGTGGGTGTCGCTCTGCTGTACAGTAGGTTACAAGTGGGTCACTGTATAATGGATGGTATTAAATTTGAATTCAATGATATAATATCATTGTATAAGAAAAACGATTCTGAGCGGTGATGGTATGTCAGTCTATGTATAAGGCATATTATATACATATCTATGGTATTAAACAAAAAATTGACCTATAATAGGTACCTATAATAAATTCCAAATTAATCATATCACAATATCCATTAGATACTTATAACGCGTTATACATCAACAAAAACCGTGATACTATCATAGATATATAATAGTACACTTTAGAAGTTTCAAGTACCCACGAATAGTATTATTCAATCACAACAAAATAACTAAAATCGTAATTCTTGGTTTAAATATGAAATTTTGTCTAAATTTGAAATTAAAATGTCTGTAAAAAATAAGTGTGTTTATATATTTTTTAGATTTTTTGGTTACAGTATGAATTATTTAAGAGAATCTTTGTTTTAAATTTTCAACTCTTAGTTATAAAAACTGAACATTTTATAATTTTTTAATTCCAACGATTGATAATTTTCGAGATTTTGATAAATTTTGTCAAAATTCCAACTTTAAATGCTTATAAAAAAAAATCGTGCCTATGTATTTTTAATATTTTTCAACTGATATTGTAACAATATATCAGGAGCCTTGTATTAAATTTTTACACTTTTTGGCCCAACAGATAAAACTTTATTGATATTTATAGAAAAAAAAACTAAAAAAATTGAAAGCTGTAAATGTCCATAAACAGCTCAAAAAGAGTCAAAATATTTTCAAAATTGTATGGTGTATAGAAAATGCTAATCTAAACATTCAGTGAAATTTTCATGTATCTACAGTTGTTCGTTTTTGAATTGCAACAAAATAAAGAAATCGCTACATGAGTAATCGAGTGAATATCCAATGTTGTAAAAATTTGAATTTCAAACGCTCATAAAAATTTAACTTGACTGTCCGGTAGAGATTTTTTTATTGATAAAGGTAGATAATCTTATAAGGAATCTTGTGTTTCATTTTCAAATCTTAGATTTAAAAAGAAAAATTTTTACGAATTCTTAACTCAAAATAATTTGCTAATTTTCGTGATTTTTCCATATTTTGTCAATTTTTGAACTTTAAATGCTTATAAAAAAAAATTGTGACTAAGGATTTTTAATATTTTTCATCTGCCTTTGAAACAACATATTAGGAGCCTTCTATTAAATTTTCAAGCTTTCGCAACCAACAAATAAAATTTTATTGATATTTCTAGAAAAAAAACTAAAAAAAATGAAAAATGAAAATGTCCCTAAACAGTTCAAAATAAATCAAAATATTTTGAAAATGTTATCGTGTTTAGAAAATGCAAATATAAACAACCAGTGAAAATTTCATGTATATACGTTCATTTGTTTTAGAGTTACACCAATAACCAAAATCGATTTTTTGGAAAACCAATTTTGCGTAAAAATTCCCGTTTTTCCTTAATTTTTATGTTGTTTTTTCCCGGCGCTTGTGAAAACTACTGGGAAATTTATACTTTTGACCCCCCAAAGTACCAACTAGATTCACTTTCCTATCAGAAAAGCTACTGATGAAGAAAATCCAAGCACTTTTACTGTCCTAAAACGTGATGACAGACACAAAAATAAAAAAAAAAATAAAAAAAAAAATAAAAAAAAAAATAAAAAAAAAAATAAAAAAACACACATCATTGTAAAATCAATACATTCATCGTTTCACTCAGAATCTAAAACTACATATTCATTAAAGATAACGCAATCCTACCGACCACTGATGCAACCATTATTAACGCTCCGCGCATTGACGTTGTTTACTTAAGCTATACTCTACTCAACCGCTCGCTGTTGTAGGTGTATGGGGCTACACGAGACTTAAAAATAAATCTAGCACTGTTATATACTTATAAATATATATATATATACTGCACATGTGTAGATGTACGTATACATGAGTGTTTTCTCTGAAAAACGAAAAACATTAATCCTCAGTAGGTTTTCCATTTAAGAGCATTGGAAAGTCATTAATTTTTTATAGAAAACCCATCGGTCGAAAATAAATCGAGATATATGTACGCCGTTTTCGATGTACAATCGACGAGAGAAAACTAAGAACTGTACACTTGATTATATTTTAAACTCTCGAACGTCCTCGGTCGTCTTAAGGTTGTTTTGTTCGTTTAAATGCAAAATTATACTTATACGCATTCTGAATTCGTAAAAAAAAAAATTAAATTGCTTACTGCAATAATATATTATTGTTGTGTGCTATTATAGAAAAAGCATCGATGCCCGAGTCACAGTCTATAATAAGAATACAAATTATTATTCTCAATATGTTATTATATTTAATAATTTATATAATATTTTAATAAGCAACGTGATACTACTCTTGGTAATTGATAGCCGATAGGTATTGCAATGACATTTGCGATGTTATGTAAAGCGAACCATATTATATTATATAGGTACTAGTGAATTCATATTAAATAACATTTTATTTATGCATTCGTTTTTTTCATGAGTGATATAGAGTGTTGTAGTGGTACATTGTTTATGTAAGTCGTACTCGATGTGTCTAATATTCTAAAATACCTATAGTCGGAGCACAAACCGTATCACAACACGATATCTTATGAATATTGAATCTGAGGACTTTACCAAGAGGTCTGTTTTTTACATTCGTTTAAAAGAAAATACAGAATGGAATAATATTTCTTGGAATGCATTTTGGTTAAAAAGTTATGTATAATAAATAAACCTAGCGTGAGTAGATCTTTTTTTTATAATGGATGTTTATAAAAATATTTCTAGATATAATATCATGAATATTATATAGAAATTATGTTACTATAGTGAATTGGCTGTAAATCGTCTATGATAGCCGTCACGATTAGTTTATTGTATATCATAAATAATTATATAATGAGTACATTACATAATATGTTATATAGCTTTACTGGGATACTCCACCTAAGGGGATAAGATAAGAAAGATAAAAACTTATGTATATGATATAATATAAGGTCCATCAGTAAAATACAAAATTTAGAAATCTATCAAATCATATTGAAGAAAATGTATTGAGCAAATAGTGATGAAAAATGAATTTTTAATAATGTTTTGGTGCATTTGTTTATAATATATTATTATATCTAATCCCTCTATTATAAACAAGTTTTGTTTATTTTAAATTCCACATCCACAAGTATAATTTTTAAATATTTTAAATTACAGATATTCCATTTCAAAATTCAAAGGTACACTACCCTTGGGCCTCAAGGTTAACATAAAGGGATGGTAAGCATGGTTCGACGGGGGAGGAGGGTGTCTTGACCCTTCGGGTGGTCGGTGAGCAGAGAAACTAGAGGCAAAGTCTTCTAGTATTTAATAAAAATCTGCTATTTTTAATAACTTATACCTAAACCTAGTTATTTTAATTTTAAACGACTTTTATAACTATTTGAGACAACAATATGAAATTACTATATGATGGGTAGTGGGGATTTTTGAGTGGAGGAAAATACCCTGTAGATTTCGCTAGGACCCCTGTGTAACTTCTCAGTCCTGGTCACGCTAGAAGTCCTTTCGGAAATACGTCAAATTCACAAGATCTCTTGTTTTCGATTGGGCGCGTTTCGAACCACAGAACTATTATTTCGGTCCGAGCGGATTACCATGGCTTAGCGATGTGGCGCAGATGAGCATTCGGCCTTAGACGCACATAAAATACATAGATATGAACACAAATGTCTTGGCAGCAATAGCGCTTTTTGTTTGAATACATAGGCTATAGGGCGCGTCGGTCACGCCTCGAGATAAAACTAATCTCTCACCCGGCCCGCCCCATCCATCGCGACCCGCATAAAACAAACAAGCGTGAGATTCAGATAAACAATAAGAGCACATCAAAACGGTATTATATTCATCATATTATCATTATTGCAGTGAGAGTTACGCGTTTCATGGACCACGGTCGACTTGTTCGATAATCACGAGGTATAGCCCTCTCTCTGTAGTTTGTTAAAGGGCAGGATAACCTTTTTCGAATACCAAGTCACATATTTGTGTGTCCGATATTTGTATACATATTATACTGAGAGTCTATAATACATAGGATCCGTGGCGTCGAATAGAATACTATTAATATGGCATCAATACGTAAATGACCATACCACGCGATGGCATGCCTTACCGGAATATCATCGATCGTAATACAAAATATTATAAAATTAAAATTTTTTAAATTTTGAAATCGTTCAATTGAAAGTCGTCAACACATCATCGAGTTAGACGAAAATTTACAAAATTCGTATACTAGTGTAAGCTCGACGACGATTGCAGGGCGAGATGCACCGAGGCCTGTTGCTGCTGCACTTCCGCGTCCGGCGAGTTCCGGACCCTGCAGGTTCTGGCGCCGAAGGTCCGTCGACGCCCAAGCCAGAAGCATTATTCGTCCATAGGAAATCGGCTGTAGACTTTTCGATCCAGCCAGCGGTTCTCGCACACCTGAAACTTCAGAGGATACCCGTGGTGGTATCACCTTGGCCGTAAACGTAACGTCACGCCATCACAATAATAATATTTTAGTGCAAACGATCGGAAAAGCTGTATACAGAATGGGGAAAAACTGGCGACGACGACAACATCGATGTCCTGCAACGGAACGACGTGGACCAGCCAATTATCGTAAATGTATATCACGTGATTTGGGATGATAATAATAATTATAGACAAGATGTGCACCGAATACATAATATTGTGTACCTACCTATTACAACTATTTGGGTATCAATTTCGTCTCATTTCAATCGATCAAACCGAGTGACAGAAAGTAACTATACAAAACCAATTTACATGAATATTTTATTTGTAAGAGGTAAATAATTATTGAACAATATTATAAGAGCTTCGATTTGGTTTTTTTATATTGCTAAAATGTAGGATAAACCATATTATTATCATATTGATTTCATCAAATAACTTTTACTGAATTATCTATAAAAATATGTAATATCAAGATTCACTTATATGCTCATTTAATAAACTCCCGGCACAAATCACAATCAAACACATACTTATCTTCTCAATTTATGACAATTTACCGAATTATTACACAAACGCCAACTACTAGAAACTCAACAAGAAATCCTCGCACAGATACAAACAGGCAATATACGCTAAACGTAATATGTATAAATTAAATTAAACTCCATAAGCAAATTATATTTATTCAAAAATAAATGTAAATATATTATAATCGTATTGGCTAATAATGTCGTAGTTGATGCCAAAAATATGTATCAAATAATATTATTTTAAAATATTAAAAAAAAAAATCATATGAAATCGCATTTTTATTTTTGAAAAAAAGTCTAATCTAACTTTAAAATGTATTTTTTTTTATTTAAAAAGTACAATGTACTATTATTGACTAAACATATTTTAAATTTATTTTTAAAGTTGTTAAATTATTATATTTGAATAATCTTTAATTATTAAAATTATAAACCATATTATTAAGCTTATCCGAATATTGTTTTCTATAATGTGCATTGAACGGCGTAGCGTATAGGCAATATAGCTATATAGGCACATTAAAGTGAACAATATTTTTAAATTCTTCTTAAATTATAATATTGTTGGTTTTGAGTATAACAATTAATAAGCTACTGAGTTTAAATTACCATACCATAATCGACAAACATGGCATTCAATGGGCATGTTGTTTTTAAGTCAGTTTGCTTGCTTATGAATATTGTAACTCAAGATGGAAAATATTTAACTCGTATCATACATTTTAATGAATCTGGGCATAATAATAAATATTATTCGAGTTCGGGATTTAAGTATATATTTGTTTGGTAAACTTTATACAATATTATAAGTCTTTTAAATTCTGAGTGAAACGATATTAGCTTAATAATGGTGTATATTTGTTCGTCTGTTATCATGTTTTAGAGAAGAAAAAATGCTTAAAATTTAAACTTTAAGGGTGGTAGTTTAGGGTAGAAAATAGTTAACATCATCTAACCATAATATATTATACGATTTTTACAAATGTATTCATATATTAACGAACACAAGCTCGAGGTAATAATGAAAATAAAATATAAAATGTTTTTCTCATCGTGTGACTATGTGAGGATTATTTTCATGCTTATAAATTATAATATTCATTATTCTAATATTATTATTATCTTTATAACTATGACAATAGTCCTATAGTCCCATTTATCCTATAGGAATCCAGCTAATTTTAGATTGTCAAATATTTTCTGATTTCCTAATACAAGTTACGATCGGTGAGACGGTGAATAACGATATGAACACTGTTTCCGTCCTCGTTCCCTTTGGTCTGTATTCAGAATTTTCTTGTTATTCACAAAAATAAATGATTTTGTTTAGGTATAACGATTTTACTAGTCATTAATAATCGATCACTTACCCACTGTGGAATATTTTAAACTATTTGGACTTTTTAATGAATCGGTAATCGGTTTCGAACCCTAGAGTTCAACCTACCTTGTTACTTTAAAATATAGTAAAATTACTTAAAGAAAAATAAAGTACCTATTTAATAAAATTGCAGATATTTGCTAAATTTCCAGTTTTTAAAAAAAATATCTTATCTGGAAAAATAGTCTCACTTACCCTTCTATTCTTGATTAGTTTTAAAGACCCTCGACGATCCGTCTGACATTCGGTTCCCTTTCCCATTACACTATTTTCCACAAACTATATGTATGGTAAATGAACCTATTTTGCGTATAATGTCCTTTGCCAATATGGACCTCTCCTTCATTTTTTAAATTATTAAATAATTGTTAAATAGGTATCATTATAATATAAATCTTAGTATATTGTAAAACAAGTATTTGTTCTAGTTATTGTATATTTTAATTGTTTATGTATTATTGTCTATAGAGCTCAGCCTGTCAAATCTTAGTAAATAAACAACTAAATAATTAAGATATAGGCGGACAGACCGCCCCGCTCAGAATCACTTTTCATCAGTTTTCAGCGTATATTATTTTTATCACTGAATTCAAATTTAACACATCCGTTATAGAGACCTACCTATTCAATGACGAGGTACTCTCGATGCATATTAATATAGCAGAGTGGCTTCCCCAGTTTTTACAATTTTAATTTATATGGTTCAAACTAAAATATATAGAATTATATTTAGCGCTATAACACAAAAAAATATAAATTTATGATTAAAAATATCATCATCATCATCATCATTGTTTTAAACTAAAATTACACTTGAAACTTCATATTTTTATTCATATTACTTAAGTACTTATACAAAATTTAGTTATGAACACGATGTTCATTGGCCATTGCTAATACCTTTGTATTAGTTATATTGTAAAGTTTTAACTATTTAATAAAACTGAAATATTTAGGTAGGAAAATTAATTGTCATACAATAAACTATAAATATATAATATTCAATATTATTATTTTAAATAAAGAGTCCATAATATTTTTTGTATGTAATTTATTGTGATGTATATAATATGATAATATTTTTACCAAGGTAATGTAAATTGTTAAAAATTAATTGGTAATAACAATTATCCCTACAAATATTGCCTGATTAGGAACTAGTTATTTATATTCTTAAGATTTCTATTTTTTAAATCTATTTATCAATTCTGCTATACTAAAATAACTATAAATCATGGAGAATACATTCACAATATTTTATTTTTCGTTGAAAGCAACACAAATGTTATGGGTTTGAAAATTATGAGAGTGATAAAAACAATTGTTATATTATGTACAAATTTGAAATTAATTTCATTACTTATTCACTTATTTATCAAAAATGCATTCGAAACCAATAATATTCAATTCTTATGAATTTATTGAATCAATACAATAATGCTAATATTGTACAATTTAGTAATATAGCTAGAGATTACCGAAGGTATAAATAATATTATTTTTATTATTAACTTATATAAATATTAAACCAAGTGCCTAAGATGTTATGATTTTAACAATAAATAAATAATACACTTTTTTTGTTGTGATTACATTTATTTTTTCACGTCTATGCATCATCTTAAATTCGTGCGGTTTGATTAATCGTACAAATATCTCTTATATATAATTGTGATGAAAGCAAAACACTTCACGTTGTAGTACAACATTCTATGTCATAACAAATTCTAGGTAATTTTGTTGTTCAAAAAGATAAATGTAAAGTGTACTCTCCAATGACATTTGATTTCACCGATTTATGTTTATTCTATATATTTATCGTAAATAACAAAAACAAATCGTTATAGTATCAATTATACTTTCCTTTCAATGTAAATAGATTATTAGTTTTAACTTTTTTGATTCAGATACTCATCGTGTGGCAGGTTTTATGTGGTATTTTTTTACTTTGTTGGATATACTCGATTTATAATCATTATTTAAAGTCATACAAAGTGCTCGCTTGTCTAATTTAATTGTTTATTGATTTTATCGTTTTCCCCTTAAATGGGTCGTATGAACCAAAAATGTAACCACGTTAAATGCAATTAACTGTGATTTATGAGGCTCAAGAACTTTTACATGAAACTTTTTGTTGTATCATTTTAAAATTTCACTCCGTTTGTCGATCTGAAGTGGTTATATCTGCTTGGCTGCACATAATCTTAACTATAAAAATATTTTGAACACTTATTTATAAATATCCTTAAAATACAATGATCAAATAAAGTTGATTTATTTAAGCCCTTAAATGTTATAACTTATAAGTAAATATCGAATGTTGAAAGATATATTGTGTATGTTATAATTACTATACGCTTCAGAATTTAAACAAAGCAAACATGAAATGTATCAATTTTGTAACTAAGATTTTACTTTTAGGTTATTTCGAGTGAAAGTATGCATTGTATAAGTACTTTCAAACTTTGCTCTGACTTTTTTGGATACTTGTAATTAAACCAATACATACCTGAGGTCTCATGTTGGTTATTTATATCACTTAAATCACAGTAGTCGTCAGAGGTGATGTGATGTGTCACAATCCATAATGAAATATTTGAAAAATTATAATATGATAATGTAATAATACTTGAATGGTGTATCATCAAATTAAAATTTGATTAGAACTTGCAGGTCAAATATGAACTTGCTGACACTTTCTAAAGATTTTCGATCGTTTTAGGTAATTTTCCTAACGTTTAGAAATATTATTAAAAAATTAAAACTTGTAATTTTAGGAACACTTTTACTGCTTTCAAAAGTCTTCTCTCTAAATAAAAATTATCATTGTAAACCTTATTTTACTTGGAATATATTCTAAAATCTATAGATATTATTGTTACTTCACCCAGAACGTCGACAATGGTAGTATACACTATACATACATTTATTTGAGTATATAGTTTAGGCGTGTAATATTATAGTAGTTGTCTGATTAAAATATTATTAAATTGAAAAATCAAAAGATTCACGTATGAATGATAAAAAACTGTGAAATTACGATTATTAATACTAGGCATGTGCTTTTATTATGTATGATTTTTTAATATTACATGGTTATTAGAACTTATTAATAGAAATGATACTCACAGAAGAGAAAAAAGTGCATGTGAATTATAGATATATATTTATACATTAATTGCACTGCAGTGGAACGCGTCCTTGAAGTCATGTGAAGACATTTGGTGTGTTTATATAATAATCATAATGTGATATTTATTGCACAAAAATAATTATATTATGTTAGTACTTGAAGGACATTTAATAATAAAATAGGTAACTGAAAAAAAATGCACAGGCATAGATACTGTTTTAAATACACATTTGTATAAATACGACGAGTACCTATAAAAATGTAATTAGAGATTAGTGGCGCTACCTTCAACGCGTTACTAATCGTCGGCGTACGATTACACTTGTACCCAATTTAATAGAAATCAACAGAACGGTCGACAGTCGTCCGGCAGACGTTCCTTCGAATAGAAAATTAATTTCGAATGTCCGTCTTCTACCCAAAGCGATAATGTTTGAATTCGTCTATGAACTGTTCGATCTGAAAATGCTTTTGGTCACCGCTTTTCTGGGTGCCATATACGCGTACTCCACATGGACCCACAGCCATTGGTCCAAGCTGGGCATATCCAGTCCGTCGCCGCCGGTGCCGTTGTTCGGGCACGCGATGCCCTCCATGTTGGGACAGATGCACTTCATGGATGTGTTGCACAACCTTTACAAGGATCTGGGTGACCAGAGGTTTGGTGGAATTTACACAATGCGAACACCACAGCTCCTCGTCAAAGACCCAGAACTAATAGGTACGTAACACGACGTGTTTTTGAAACAACTCAATAATATTATATTATAATCAATCGATGTTTACAATATAGTTTAAATTTGATACGTCATTTCAATATAAATTTATCGGATTTATCAATAAGTACTCAATATTATTAATATATAATATTCTATTGTTGGTATTGAAATAATTACAATGTTGTTACTTGTTGAGTAGGTAGAATAAAAGTTAGTGAGGTTATTATTACTCCGCGATTAAAAATCAACGAGTGTCTATTAAAACTTTTGTTTAGCATTACTTTTTATTAATTATAAAATATTACTAAAATAAACAACCTTTAATCTTTGTGTTTTGTTTGCTGAACATTGTATCGATTTGTATGTAATGCGTTTTGTGTTGATCGAGATAAATTATAATTTCAATGTATCTGGTTTTCAATATTATAATAAACTATCTTTTGTTGAGACGAAACAAAATTATAATGTCGTCATTAAATCGTAGATGTGATAATTTACTTAAATATGCGTCATAATTTCCATATCAGATAAAAAACTGTAATCAATATAAAAGTTTGTTTCTAAATATTTTTATTCACACTCGTGCTCACACACACATACACACATACACACGCTCGCGCTTTTTCAGATGGTGTATGGATTTTTTGATTTGTTAATGCATATTAATGAAATCCCTATCCTTTAGATATTGTCACAGTTTCATGAACAACTAATTCTTTACTTTTAATCATATTAAAAAAAATCCTTTAAACATTATATGTAGGTAATACAGTTGAGGTGAATTAGGCGAGGTGGATGCACAAAGCCTGGACTTTGTATCCTATCCAAATTTCATCCTTTTATTTTTACGCACGGTTTTGAATTTTAATGGACCTTAAGTATAATGACGTTGGAACGTAATGTAAGAACTTTTTTTTGGAGATTATCACTGTTGGTAAGACTATTAATTATGTAATATTTTAATAATCTCATTAGTGTATACATTAAATTATCATTTAAAATGGAAGTTGTAGGAAGTTAACATATTATAATTATGATTAACTGCAAGCATATCAGAATAATCAATTTTAACTTAAATGTAATCTCATTAATGAATGTGATTCATATGTTTTAGATTTCTAGTAGATGTATATTTTGAATAACAATAAATAATTATGATAAGGTATATTGTTTTTTTTGTACTGTGTTATCAGTAATTATTAGATTCATATGCATTCACTAAATACTTATCAATACTTATAGCGTAATGGTCAGTCACAACGACTACTTGTAGAACCATTTCTATTCTGTAAACATAATTAAATATAGTCATATTTTTTGTGATCGATATTCTAAGTAGTAAGTCGTTATTCTGCTTCTGTTATAAAAAACGGTTGGATATGGAGAGACTGGAAGTACTTTAGAGAAATGTCAAAATAATCTCTATTTTTTTAAAAATGCACAAAAATAGTAAAAATATAGCGGTGATGAAATGTATTTAAATAAAATCTTCACTACCTACAAGCTTAGGTATTCATCATAAAGTCTAACACTTTTTTTATTCTAATGAAATTAATTTAAATTTCTGTTTTGTTTTATTGTTTAAACCATTAGGACACATACTGATCAAAGACTTCAACAATTTCACGGACCGCGGATTATACGCTGGCACACACACAAACCCGCTCAACAATAATATATTCTTCACACGAGGTGAAAGGTGGAAAACGATGCGGCAAAAGCTCAGTCCCACGTTCACTGCCAACAAACTGAAGTACATGAACGAACAGGTGAAGGAGTGCAGTGACGGTCTGCTGTCGACCATTGGAAAGAACCTGGACGACGACGCCGGTCGAATCGAAATCCGCGAGATGATGGCCAAATACTCGACCGACGTGATCGGCAGCTGCGCGTTTGGCCTGAAGCTGGACGCCATCAACGATCCGGACTCGGAGTTCCGGAAGCACGGGAAAACCGTTTTTCAACCGTCGCTGAGGTCCAAGATCCGAGTGGCGATCATATTCATGCAGCCGTCACTGCTGAGCATTTTCCGCGTGCATCACTACTCGCACCGCACCATCCGATTCTTCCACGACGCTTTCCAGCAGACAATCGAATACCGAGAGAAGCACAACGAAGACCGCAAAGACTTTGTGCAGCATCTGATGAAGGCCAGAGAAGATCTGGTGTTGAACCCGAATCTAAAACCCGAAGGTAATCGATGAGAAAATAGCACACGGTTTTTTTAACTTCTATAATATTATACCCATCGGTCATGTCTAACCGATCTGCTATAGTGCTATGGGTCGCCTTGATGACAAATAATAAGAAAGTTATCAGACAAAATATACCCACGTCGTAAAGGTATTATATGCCTTGAGGTCGGCAGATGAACAAAAGTATATCGGAAAAATCAAAAACCTTAACTTCCTTTACTCGTTCGATGTAAGATAAGTGAAAATGATAATTTTGCATGAGAATTATTACATAGAGTTCTTAAAAAAAGTAACAATATTGCACTCCTAATTGGCATATTTTTTACACTCTTATTTTAAATACTTAGAATAATTTCATTAGGTCCCTACTTATTAATGGATTATAAAATAGGATATTTTATTAAAAACTTTCAATTAAATGTACAGTATTACAGTGTATAAAAGTATATAAAGTATATAATATATATATATATATATAATAATAATATATAAAGTATATAATTACAGTATATAAAACACCATATTATTTTAAAATACAATAGCTCTGATACTGTAGATATGAATAGCATAATAACATAATGAATTGGTATTTTACTTAAAAATCTAAAATTTTGATTAGGCCTTTAAAATTTTAAATAGTAAGGTAATTTTACCAACATAAACAGTTGGCACAATAATTGAGCTATTTGACATGGATAATTATTTCGTGGTTTTTGGAAGGTTAGTGTATTTGTACAGTTTTCGACAAAATCCTATTTTTTCATTATTATTATACCCTAATTATATTATTATAATGCTCTAATATACGATGAAGTAAATCTAAAAACCGATTCTTAACATAAAAAAAAATAAATATATTTATTAAAGCAGCCATTGGTTTGTACTTTGTATACTGGTTTTTTCTATAGTTAACGAAACTTGTTTTAAACATTTTAATATTCTTCAATAAATTCTTCTGCAAAATTTTTATTTAAGTTTTTAATATTTTTTTTAGAGTTTTGGCTACTTGTTGTACTGTTGGGATGAAGAGGGCATTATGGAGTGTATTGTTTGAGACATAGAAGGGAGCTTTGGTTTTTGGTTATTTGTCGAAGGCATTTATTTTGGAATTTTTGGATTTTCTTTATATTCGATGGTTTGGCCGCACTCCAAAGTTGTATATCATCATATGACCATATTGGTTTTAATAAGAACTCAATAGGAGAATTTCGTTGTTTAGATTGATGTGTTTAGAGGTTAGGAGTGGTCGTAGCTGACGAGATCGGTTGTTCAGAGAAATTCACTTGGTATGGATGTGGGCAGCCCAGATCAGTCGATGGGCCTATGGAGACCTAGGTAGTGAATATTTTGTGTGACCGGGATGAGTAGGCTATTGAGGGTTATGGTAGGGCAGTTCTTCGGTCTAAGTGTGAAAGTGCAATGAGCGGATTTCGACTCATATTTTTAAAATTAAATTGTAAAACAGATTTAACAATGCTACTCAGCAAATATTGTAATATATTATTGATATTTTTTTTTTTTATAGAAAAATTCACTGAAATGGATATTGTAGCAAACGCATATATTCTTTTCATCGCCGGTTTTGAAACAGTATCTACATCAATGAGCTTTTGTATGTATGAATTAGCATTAAGAAAAGATGTCCAAGATAAAGTTCGAAAAGAAATATTGGAAGTTAAAGCTAAGTACAATGGACAAATGAATAGTGAATGCCTTAACGAACTTCATTATATGGGCATGGTTATTAAAGGTAAGATAAATCAGTGATTTTGAAATTTAATTTTTGAATCGAAAAGATTATTCATACAAGAATAATATTGAATTTAAATTTTATATTAATGTAGGAAGGTGTAATTGGTTATAAATATTTTTACATTTATTGTCTTTTTAAGTATTTTCTTTTATTGATTTATATGGTCATGGGATAATGCAATTAACACGTAAGTAAAAATTATTTTTATAATTTTTATAATTTATGAAAATGTAATGATCTAATGCGTTAAATATCTATAGTCAAAAACAATTGTACAAACTATTTTATAATAGGTGTAGGTATTATACATCTTACTGCATTACCAATGTGCATACACGGTAATTAATTAGATCTATAAATAAGGCAGCAAAACTAATTTCATGAATTGCGCAATAAATTTAGAATTAAAAGAAATAGAGTGTCATGTCAAATAAAATATTTATTTTTATTTGTCCA
This sequence comes from Macrosiphum euphorbiae, assembly GCA_949089665.1. Taxonomy (NCBI): domain Eukaryota; kingdom Metazoa; phylum Arthropoda; class Insecta; order Hemiptera; family Aphididae; genus Macrosiphum; species Macrosiphum euphorbiae. The sequence goes on along the minus strand of CARXXK010000001.1, from coordinate 93,132,240 downwards.
TAAAAAATTTAATTTTTTTAAATATAATTTTTCACACAAGTAATATACAATTTAAAAATATTGAGAAGATTTTTATGATTATGATTACCTGTCAACATTTTAGACAAAGGCTTAGGTTCATATTTTATAGCTTGGCAATTTCAACCTTCATGGTATAATATGAATTGGTAATATAGTTATAATTATTTTGTATTACTATTTGACACGTAATAAATTTGATCAGAATGAAATTAATTATTAATGAAGTATCGATGAGGTTTTGAGAAAATAAATTGTTTATTTTAATTTGTATTTTATAAGTACATTAAAAGATTAATATTAGGTACTTAATATGTAAAATGAATATGTAATATAGTATAATTATGCATTTTAGATGAACTCGAGTAGGTATATACGTATTATAATAAATTGCAAATCAATGACTTGTTTAAATCAAAATTGTTGTTGACATTTAAAAATACTGAATGTATACGGCAGATGGTAACTAAAGTCTATTACAAGACTTAGGTAGTTTATTACACAAGGTGACTCACTAAGGATGCTCATTCCCTTTTTCGGAATTTTCAAATATACTTCAAGGGGCGCATGTAAACTCCACCGATTGCGACCTTTTTAGACCTTTTTTCATGTAAACTCCACCGGTACGTTTTTTTTACCTGAAAAAAAAATGTAAACTCCACCGGTACATTATTTTTACCTGAAAAAAAAATGTAAACTCCACTGGTACGTTTTTTTTTTAAAATTGTAATCCAAATCCAATTTGATTAACTAAGATTACATAATTTATGTGGGTGCAGTTTTATTATAATATATTTATGTATTTAAATACAATGATTTCAAAAAAAAAATCATATAAAAATCAATTAGAAAAAAATAGAAAAGTCTATAATTATAAATAATAATTAACAATAATTTAAAAAAAAAATTATATAAAAATCAATTAGAAAAAAATAGAAAAGTCTATAATTATTAATAATAATTAACAATAATTTTAAAAAAAATTCATATAAAAATCAAATAGAAAAAAATAGAAAAATTACAATTATAAATAATAATTATTATTGTTATTGTTTGTAATATTTAAAATTATTCAAACAAAGCAACATATTTCCACGTTCACTGGTTAATTCACTTAATGTGTTCATTTTGAAATCGACGGACGCACTAAAATGTGTCTTCGAAAATATTTTATCGAATGCATTCGTTTCGCGATATCGCGATATGATTTTATCTGCGGTCGTTAAGATGAAGTTTAAGATAAGTCAGTCGAAAGTTGATGTGTATACACTATACATATAGTTTTAATTAGTGGATTTTACCATAGGTGGAGTTTACGTGTTTTCAGGTCAAAAATACGTATCGGTGGAGTTTACATTTTTTTTTCAGGTAAAAAAAATGTATCGGTGGAATTTACATGTTACAAATCCAACCCTAAAATCGACTACCTGTAAATCGGTGGAGTTTACAATCGCCCACTTCAAGACCTCAAAAGGACATATTTTCAAATTATTGAGATTCTTATAATATATTATGAAGTGCCATATGGATATAAAAATTTGGAATTTTCCAATCACAACCCCCACCTCTCCCCTTTGTTACTGTAAATAATTTAGAAGATCATTTTTCTGAAAATATTGTCGTATTAAAATAAGTATTTGAACGAATAGTTGTTGAGTTATTTAACCTGTGTACTAATTTAAGTATATTTAAAAACTCTAAAAATAATAATTTGAATAAATTCATTATTAAATGCGAAATATAGGGGTGAGCATGCGTGGTGTATTACACTGTATATGTAAAATTTCACCAGATTTGTTTAGTTTGAAATTGTATTAAACTGCCATTATAGAAATATAAAAAAATGTTTTAAATTTTCAATTCTTAGATATAAAAGTTGAACATTTTATAAATTTTTAACTATACAAAATAATTATTCACTTTTAAATTTGATAAATTTTGTCAAAATTTGAACTTTGAATGCTTATAAAAAAAAAATTGTGAATTTCTATTTTAAATATTTTTCAACTGATATTGCAACAATACATCAGGAGCCTTGTATTCAATTTTCACACTTTTTGGGCCAACAGATAACTTTATTGATATTAATAGAAAAAAACGAAAAAAATTGAAAATTGTAAATGTCTTTTTACAGCTCGAAAAGAGTCAAATTATTTTCAAAATTGTATGGAAATGATAATATAAACGTTCAGTGAAATTTTCATGTATCTACAGTTATTCGTTTTTGAATTACAACAAAATAAGGAAATCGCTACATGAGAAATCGAGTGAATATCCAATGTTGTAAAAATTTGAATTTCAAATTCTCATAAAAATTTAATTTGAGTTTCTTATCGACATTTTTTTTTTTGATAAAGGTAGATAATCTTATAAGGAATCTTGTATTATATTTTAAAATCTTAGATTTAAAAAGAACAATTTTTACGAATTCTTAACTCAAATTAATTTGCTAATTTTCGTGATTTTTCCATATTTTGTCAATTTTTGAACTTTAAATGCTTTTAAAAAAAAACTGTGATTAAGGATTTTTAATATTTTTCATCTGCCTTTATACAATATACTTAGAGCCTTCTCTTAAATTTTCAAGCTTTTTTAACCAACAAATAAAATGTTATTGATATTTTTAGAAAAAAAACTAAAAAAAAATTGGAAAATGAAAATGTTCCTAAACAGTTCAAAACAAATCATAATATTTTGAAAATTTTATCGTGTATAAAAAATGCAAATATAAATAACCAGTGAAAATTTCAAAAATACTAGTGAAGAAATTCTACAGCCGTGACTCATGAGTTTAGAAAAATTAGAGAAAATATACGAAAACTCTAGGTGACAACGTTATAATCTCACAGTAAATCACATACCTAATATATAAAGTGCAGTTAGTGCTGGTAAAATTTCATATTGCCCGATGATTAAAACTGATAATTTCAGTGAAAATATTTAAGATTACGAATTAATCTATTATCATTTATTGATGTTAAAATATAATAAAATAAACTAGTTTGTGAAATGTGAAAAGGAAATTGAATTTTGAGAAATTCCATGGAATATTCCCAAGACCAGGAATTTATCCATATTATTCATATAAAAAATATTTTTACATATTGTTTATATATTTTTCAATATTGGATCTCACTTATTAGCTATTACTTATTCGAGTATTATAATATGTGAAAAAATAATTATATAAGAATGGGAAGAGTTTTTTGTGATTCAAAAAATATATTATGAAAGTTTAATTTAAGTTATACACTTAATTAATGTCAGTCGTCAGTGTAAGAATTAGATTTTAATTTATGTGAAACAAAAAGGTTAGGCCATACTTGTAAAAATTAACTTTTTATATTATGAAATAATTCCAAGTGGTATGTTAATATTTCCGAAATATTCTTTTCATGGGATATAAAGCAATGTTTGAGCAATATTTCCAGTGACATATTACTAACCATTAATGATGATTAAAAATATAATTATTGTCTTAGTTAATTTTGTTTGGATTAAATTTTATAAATAAAAAATTATATTTTAAATTATCATAATATTTATTGGAATGTGTGAATTTTGAATTATAAATAGTTGTTTATAAATAATGTTTATAAACTTAAATAATATTTAATTTTCATTTACAATAAATATTATTGATTTGTTTTGCCCAACACTGACTACAGGCGTCTCAAGAACAATTGATACCGAGAATACCTGAAATATACCTGAATATAGGGCGCTCACGAATTTCCTCCCATCTGACACTCGAATTGCCTGCCATGAATTTTATTTTTTTTTAAAGGTTACCCGAATTGCCACCAGATTTCACAAATATTATTCACTCGAATTGCTTCCTAATTTAGGTAGTGACCCTCTTGTACTGGAATCGCCTGCGATAGCTATAATTAATCGATTAATAAAAAAATATATCAAATATAATTTAGATGAAATATCATTCTGTTATACAGTCAAAAACTTAAGTTTGTATAAAATAAATGTTTTAGCAAATAGACTGACACATCAGTAATAGTTAATAACATTAAAAAAAACATCAAATTTAAACTGACTGTGTTGAACTGGTGATGATAGACTAATCCCGGGGCCAAACAGTTTTAGCAACTGAGAATCACTAATCGGGGATAAGATTATTGCATTCGAAAAATTAATCGGTCTGGGAAATACTGTATGTCTTAAACATTTTATTTTTGAACATTCTTGAACGGAATAATATAATAATCGATAGTGGGTACACGTACAACTATCGATATATTAATTATATATTAATTCAGGTAAGTTATGGGAGGCAATTCGAGTAAAAAAAGGTCATCTACCTATATTTGGAAGGCAATTCGAGTGTCACCTGAATATATGTTATCACATTTTCAAAGTCCTAAAATGTGAATAATAATAGCCAAAAGAAAAGTATTAGATTATTTATGTATAGAAAAAGTGATCTGTTGAGGACAGTTAAGAATAAAAATAAATTATTGTAACTTGGTATTTCACTATTAAATGTAATGTTTTCTGCTACTGCAATGATAGATGAATACAGTGTGAAATATTAATAAAAACTTATTAAATATTACTAATTGATTGATTCAAATTTAAATGTTTAGAATATTACGCTTTAAATTAGTTTAATCCTCATGAATTAAATAGGTAGTAATAATAATACGTTTCTTTGTACTTAGATAATATTTTTTCAAGTTTGCAATGATAGAGCGCACCATATATTCCATAGTACTTAGTAAACTGGTAAAATATTTGTGGCTGCGTTCATTCAGATTATATTATTCTGGATGAATGTGACCTAATCATAATTCGAAATTTTCATTTAATTAAGAAAATAAAACTGCTGACACGTTAATTATATTCGTTTATGGATACATGGTAAAAACAAGTATTTATAACAAAACACTATTCATTAAAAAAAAAAAAAAATATAAATATAAATAAATAATAACGGTATAACACGCTCACCAATAATTTAAGGTTGTTAGTTATTAGATTCCTTGTTAAGACATCTTTCAAATTTGTTTTGACGGGACTTTGAAAAGTCAAAGGTATGTTAACTTATATTTTGTTTTGATCGTTTCGTTTTCATTTTCAGAAACATTGAGAAAATATCCTCCATTAGTGACATTAAATCGAGTTGTAACTAAGCCGTATGTAATACCAGGAACACAAATCAAGTTAAAAATAGGTACTAAAATTGTCGTTCCAGTACATGCCATTCACTACGATCCAAAATACTACTCTGATCCAGAGGCTTTTGAACCAGATCGTTTTTCAGACGAAAACATACATAATATACAGCCTAACACATACATGCCTTTCGGAGACGGTCCTAGATTTTGTATTGGTACGTCTTATTCAATGGCTTCATACATTTCATAAATATGTTTATAATCCACACAAATGCGTACAAATTGTATTAGTTCAATGTTTTTACAATGTTCTTATGAATTTCAGGCAAACGATTTGCTGAATTTGAAATGAAAATGGCTTTGTCCGAAGTGTTAACCAACTACGAAGTGATGGCATGTGATAAAACCCAAATTCCGATAAAATATGTTATCGGAAGTTTTGTGAATATACCTGAAAGCGTTTGGTTAAAATTTAGGAAAATAAATACTTAATTTTAATATATAGTGTGTAATACTGTGTATAAATAAGTATTTGTTTATTTTGTATATTGTGTAATCTTGTGACAAAATCTTGTGCATAAGAAATAATAAATTTTACTAAAAGAAACTAATTGTATGATAAATTTGTTTTAAAAGATTGAAAAATATATTGTGCATTTAATATAATTAATATTGTTTTGTACTCCAAATATGAACCCAAAAAATTAATATTACAGCGATTCGTTATAAAAATGAAAAATAGTTACACAATATATTACATTTCAATCTCAACCAAAGTCTTAATTTTGGATGGTATGTGAGTAGAACAAAAGCAAGTGGATTACTAATTTAGAATTGAAGTTTAAGCTTTAATGATGTTCTCATAAATATTGGATCATATTCTATTTGTGTTTAGATCGATGAACAATTAAGATAGATGTCATGATAATTATTAATTTTCTATAATTTTTTTTTTATTATTATTAATTAATTAACCCGCTGCAACTTAGGCCATTGGGTGGCTTTTAACCGTGGGGAGGGTACTGTAGGTTTAAACACGTATGTTTGTTAGTTTGGCAGATTTTTTAGTGGGCACCTGTAGGTATCTGCCTTTCCCGGGTTCTTTGGGTTTTTTTTTCTATAATTATTTTATTATAACTAAATAGTTGGATATAATAGGTATGTCATAAATAATTTCTAAGTAGTTTTAAAAACTTTTGACTGATTGTTTTATTTAACTACTAGGAATGATTTACCAAATCTACTTATAGCATCTTCCATATAAAACTAACTCATTTGTAAGATGAGTAGGAACCTATAGGTTTAACTCATACGAAAAATATAGTAGGTATACTTGTTGGGGTACAAGGCGTATAATAATATGTTTTGAATATTATAGTTGAAGTCTTTAACTGCTAAGTGCTAGGTCGTTAGCTCAAATTTATAATATAAATATCTTGTTGTAACTTAATTTAACTTATCTCATTAAGGTCTATGATTATATTATATATTTTAATATGCTATTATCGTAATATTATAATACTTTGGCATCAATAAAAATGATGGTTTTAAAAATGTAATCCGTCTTACAAAAGTACAACATAGCAAAATCTGTTTGGCGCTGGTCAACTGTTCTCGCACCATATTTGTGCTAGAACTACCAAATTTTCACAACACGTAAAGCAGAATTTTATCTGAGCAACAGGTGCCCATATTTTACGTAAATACAATAAAAGTATTTTGCTTCTAAACATTTTGTTTTTTTCATTTACTTATAAAAAATGATTGGATGGTGCTATTAAAAAAAAAACACGGTGTTGAACAGATAAAGTTATTCTTTATGTGTTGTGAAAATTTGGTAGTTCTACAACAAATATGGCGTGAGAACAGTTGTCCCTCGCAAAACAGTTTTTGCTATGTTGTACATTTGTAAGACTGAGACAACACATGCTGGTGTGGCGTCCTCTTAAGAGTTTAGGTTAGGTTTATTTGTACTGTAAGTGCCTCTGTATCTTCCATTATGGATGGGTTGTTTCAGATGTGCCTTGACGTTGAGAATTTGCATTACGTACTTACCCTTTGTACTTTCTATAATAGCAATTATATTTGTACAATGAAGGGGAATATTATGTAAAGTTTGTATTTTAAAAATAATAATTACTATTTCTACTTTGATATGTGGTTGTACAGCATAAGTAAAGTTTGATACACTTATTCAGTGCAGCTCCGGTTCTTTTTCTTCAGAAGCTTTATTATCATTATTATTATTAAAATAATAAAATATACCTTTTACTAAAAATAATTTAATTAGCTGGTTTGAAAGTATTTCCGCACATATTATATAGGTTAGGTTTGATTATTAATAAATACTAGCAAGGTGGATTGATAAGGTGTAAACACTTGGCTTATTAGTTGATTGAAAATATTACTCCAGTTTAGCTCACCGCTAGATCGCGTTGCCTACCCGATAGAGGAGCAAAAATACACAGCTTCGTATGCAAGATTTAAAGAAAATTTAAGCAAAACACAATAAATTACCACTGTATTTGTTAAAATATGAATATATTATAATTTTTTAACCACAATAAAAAATGTCTATTATTTATGAACTATCCCTGGAGTCACAATTTGCTTTCTGATTGGTTTAATTGGTGGTAAAGAAAACAATATAGTAGCACAAATAAATACAAAATACAAGGAATTGGTGCTTGCATTGATTCTTTTGTATCAACATCAAAATTATTAATTAATGAAAAATCGTCACACTATACTAAATTTTCATTTAATTTTTATTTGTTTTGTTAATATAAATTTAGAACATTATAAAATGCCTAATTTATGTTTTGCTCCTGGGTGTAATACTGGTTTGCCTAATGACCGAAAGTGTTATGAAGGTAAAAAGTATCCATCCAGATTTCATCCACCTGAGGTACCTTTGTAGACAAATTGTAGTTTGAAATATTAAAATATTAACTATTGTATTATTGTTTCATATTTCCAAATACTAATCAGTTAAAAAAATATTATAAGTATAAAGTAATAACATATAGCATATTATACTGATGTCCAATTGTAATTTTTGCTAACCTAATTTAAAATAGAAATATACCTCATTATTAATTTTACCACATTATAATAGAAAAGTAGAAAAGTGAATCTAATCGGTAGTCGGTACATACATTGGACAAAATTACATATATTATTACTAGGGCTTGGATTTGCATTTTTTTTTTGGAATGTCTTACACTAGGCTTTCCAAGTTACAAATGTGTTTCAAATGTTCCATTTTTTCATACTTATAAATTATAATTCATAAACTTACCTACACAAGTTTAAATGTTAAATGCATTTTTTCTACATTTTTAGTGTATTTTAATCCGAGCGCTCAGTGGCGCAACCAGGGCGTTGCGTTAAGGGTTTGTACCCCGTCCCCCCCTGAAATTTTTTTCTAGTTGCGCCACTGCGAGTGCTTGATATTACCTATCATAATACAAATATCAAAATAAATTACTACTTTAATAGCAACATTTTCAATTCAAATTCAATTTTTTCAATTGGTTGTACAGATTATGAATATGAATTAACTAAATACATCGTAAAATTTTACCTAAATACAAGAATGATTTTTGCCTGCAAAAAACATAACAAAGTGTCAGACCAAAAAAAAAAAACGAAAAACGTTTGAAAAAAAATTCTAGATTAGTATAAACATGTATAAAATATATAATTTTCTAATTGTATAACTATATCCATAGTGTAATAACGAGTAGGTAGTTACTTCAAGCCACAACATTTGGACACATCTTAATTATATTATAAAATTTATGAATACAAAAATAGCTACTTTACATTATTATATTATATATTTATATGTATTATTAAATATATCATAACTCATATACTATAAGTATACCATATTATAACGCATTTCTACAAAAAAAGTTGAAAACCTTAATAGGTACATTTAAATCACATATAAATATTAACATTTCTTATCCTCTATAGGGTAGGCAGCGAACCTAGCGGCATATTTAACTGGAGTAAAGTTTTCGATCACTTTATCTAAGACGGGCGGGTGGAAGTGTTTACACCTTATCAATCCACCTTGAATACTAGTATATTGTCAATTGGTTGATATTCGACCATTAAATATGTTTTAATTATAAAATCAACACACTCTAAAGTATTTAATTTCTTATTGTACACACAGTTCGGTATTGGCATTTGTACAGCTTCTCCTTTTATTTGTAGGAAAATAGGTACCTTACCTATTTTGTACGGGACTTGTTTATATTTTAGATGGATTATCACCCAAGCCCCTAGCTCATCTAAAATTGTACAGTAAACACAATGGTTTTATTTCATTAATTTATATGATAAATTGAGTATTAAGTTATAATAATTAAGGACCAAATATAATTATATGAAGGTTAGGTTAGGTTAGGTTAGGTACCTACCATAATATTAGTTGGAGTGTTCAATACTTGATAATCATAGTTCGTAGGCATTAGGAATATATAATACATAAACTATTAACTACAGTTCAAACGTTGTTAATATGTTATCCATCTAAAATATAATATATAAAAATGAATGTTTGCCTGTATGTCCTTTATGCATTCCTATAGACGGCTGGACCGATTTTGATGACATTTTTTGTGTGTTTGAGTGGCACCTTGGATGATTTAGATTCAAAATTAGACCCTGTAGGTCCAATACAAGGAGGTGTTCAAACAAGGATTTTGAGATTTACTATTGAAATTGTTGTTTATAAATGATTGCTATTGGTCAAAGGAGAAATAATTAAGTAGTAGAAATTAATATTATTTTAATTTTTGTATTTTTTGTCGTTGGTTAATCGGGCAGATCAGGTATAGCAAATCGAATTTTCACACATTGCCTAGGTCCTAGGCTACCTAGGCTGAGTTGCACTTTTAGCTGTTCATCGGCGTGTCCACATGGTATGCCTACTTGATATGCTGTCACACATTTTCCGTGATCTGAAGTGAGTTACACCTAAAAGGAGCTGAATAATCACAATGTTTTTTAAGATATGTTTTTACGGCAACAAAGTGCACGGGATCATCTAGTTTTTTGTAAAAATAATCAAAAAATGATTAACAAAGGCAGAAATCCTGTTCAGTAATAACTATTATGGGGGACGAGGTGGCCGAGCGGTCGAACACGTCGTCTGCGGCGCTGGCGGTCGCGGGTTCGATTCTCTCAACCACTGGGCGGCATTTTTCTCCGGGCAAGTCACGGTGTCCGGAGAACAAGTTCCGCCATCCCCCACTCCGGGGCATGGCAGAAACCTACGGGTGCCCCAATAGAAATTCTGCCAAACACAACACACACGTGTAATAACCCTACAATTTCAAATCCTACTACCTACAATCATAAACCCTACAATCAAGCTAATGGCCATAGTCGCCGGGCTTTAAAAAGATCAATTAAAAAAAAAAAAAAAATAACTATTATGATTTTTTTTTTTTTATTTTAATAGCTTTTAGTCCGATTCTATTACAGCTCAACAATTATATATCATACATATTATAAATAAAATATTGTACATTATAAATAATAAGAAAGCAATTAAGTTAGAAAAGGTATATACTATATTTAGACAGATAATGAAATAACATAAGTATTATGTTATAGGGAAAAAATTTTACAGAAATAGCTATGGAGATAAGGAAGTTTTGAGGATTAATGTGTGAAGAACTGAAGAGAGGAGAGTAATTAGAGGAATGATAAGAGAATTGAGGTTAGTGATAAAGTTAGATAATAGGACGGAAAACTAATCTGTGGAAGAATCTTGAGTCCGGGTGGCTTCAGCGTATGATTTTGGTCTGGAGTGAGGGTTGAGGGCCGGAACTTAAGTTGGAGAAACATTGAGGAGTCTCGAGTTTTTTTTTTTAGCACTTTTGAGAACTGGGCAGCCCCTGAAGTTGGCGGTGTGGTCCGCGGAGCACAGGGCACATTTAGCCGGACTATTCAACTATTATGATTTTTTAGAATAAATTTTAATTACATAAATATTATGTGTACAGATACAGATACGACGAGACTCCTCTTAGTAAGGTATATAATACACTCGTTTTTAAATATTTTATTACGAAAAAGAAATTTAATGCAATTATAATATTTAATGATATCTTTAAAAAATCTAATTAGTCCATTGAATATGTGTCTATATTCATACATATTATTATATGATTTATAAGTTATAACATATAAAAACACGTAACACATCAATAACTTATACATAAAACATGTGTAAATAGGGAGTTGTGTGTTAGTTAAATTTTGTTTATCATGAATAGGTTTATAGTATATAATATTAGTTAATTAAATACATTAAGTATACAATAAATTAAATTCATTAAACTATCTATATTATATACTTGGGTCTAATATTTTTAATTGTATAATTCCTTGGTGAATACTAATTATTTTAGAAAATAAGATACTACGGAAATAGCATTATTGATATAGAGGAGGTTTTCACCTTTTACTCATGAAGTCAAAATATTATTATTCAGCAATTTACGGAAAGCGCATAATTGTGCCATTCCTAAACTTAGTATTCATCCCCATATGAGCACAACCGTGTACAGAATTTTTAAGTGGAAAATGAGTAATTTCAACATTTTGGCCTATTCGTAGTTATTTCTTTACTCTTTTAACAAATGGACTTCATAGCAAAAAAAAAAAAACACACAAACAATATTTTATCTGATTGGAAAGTAATATATCTATTAGAGTGGAAAAATCTTATGGGACGAAAAGGAAAAAATTACACTTCCGTGACTGTGAAATTACATTCGACAGTGAACGACTATAAAAACGAATGCTTTTACGATAACTTGCTTTTCAATAGTATTTAGTGTTAAATTCTATGTCACAGTTTTGATTATTAACATAATTACTGTAGACATGCTACCAACGTCAGCAGCCAGACTTCTCTACCACTAGAAGTCTAGAAATACTGATATATCTGGTAGTATAAATTGTCGTTCAATGTCTTTTATTATATTAATTTCCCTTAGCGTACAAACTTTTGGACATTTTTCTGTTTTTTATTCCTCTCTCGGATTCTCACTTCGTTACTTATCCATAATTAAGTTATATTTGGCGCGGCACCTATTTACAAAGAGCTTTTATTCGAGACAAAGAATAATTTAATTTAATTATTCACATTAATTGTGAATAAAAATCAAAATCCATGACACAATAATATCTATCTATTATAGATTATTTTGCATATCATAAAAAATTATAAAAATATGTTGAAACTATAATACATTTGTCGAGTTTATTCAAAAAGAAGTATTATCTAAGATTCTAAAGAAATATACTTAGCGTATTTATATCACAGTATGGTTTTGGGCTGACATTTGTGTAAATCGCTTGGTATGAAATTGAGAGAGGATAAAAAGTTTAAAAACATATATTTAATTTTTAAGCAAGGTGTAATATAATAAATTAATGATTTCCATTATTTTTTTTTATTGCATATTAATTCCCTTCAGACATAATTACGTATACAATAATAGATTAATTTATATCATACAACTGTATGATATTACGTGACTAAATTATAATTTGTAATTGAAATTCTCACTAATGAACTACAGAGCAATATTTTTTCTTGTAAAAAGTATATAAACTTATGAGATGGGATATATTTCGATGTATTTTCCTCTTAAAAATGTATTTAAAATGATGAGATTTTTAAAGAAAATATGTTAAGCTATAGAGTATACTTTAAAAGTATATGTTTGATACATATTATATTATACAATATACATAGATACCAGGGTTCAAAGTTAAAATATTAAGTACCTACTGCTCCTACGAATATAATATTATTTTGTACATTTTAACTCAACAATTTATATTTTATCTGTATTTTTGTAATGATTGTATTTAAATAAAACTGTTAATATTACACAGTAACTAGGAAAAAATAAATGAAAAATATTATAATATTATAACATTATTTAATAGAATTACCGTGAAATCGAAACGAGCTGCACAAAACTAATACATCTCGTGGTGTTGATTTAACTTGAAATCATAGCCCAAGGTGTAATCGAATAGGTACATAAGGAGAAGAGGTGAAAATATGAACTTTCCAATCAACTTTTTGTGTATAACGTTAATAATCAAACTTTGCTCACGTATTTCGATTTTGTCTTGTTACGTTTATTATTGAATCAACGCAACTAGGGACAAAAGATTTGGAAGCTATATGGGAGAGTAAAGAAATGGAAGGTTGAAAAAATCCGTTATTTGGTTCGTTGTTTTCATTTCCTCTTTATTGGGTCGTAACACCCGATAGCTTTGGCTAGGAGAAAGTAAAACTGCCAAATTATTGCGTTTCTATATTGTTCACACCGGGGGACTTTCAATCACAAAAGCAACGCCACCTCTCTTCGTTATCCTCTTAAATGGGTTCACTTCATATATAAACAGCCATCTAGATGCTCCACCCTTAAACAATAAAATCGGGCGAGAGGTAGGTACATAACATTAATGCTGCCCATTACGCGGACAAAACCGTCAAAACACTAACATCTCACTGTTATAGTATTTTGTTTATCGCCATACATCCAACATTGACCTTTCAATCGGACACCATTACTAATGTACAGTACAAAACCGATAAATTACTATATGATATTTTAGTTGAATGAAACTGTAAGTGTACGTATTATTATGATATGATTTACTAATAAATCTCAAGCTAATGGCTGTTTTGAAAAATATAAATTTCAAGATTTATTTTGTTAATCAATCAAGGTAGGTAGTTTTAATGAAACTTTCGTAGGATTTTTTGCACACGCCCATACAGAAACGTAGGTTTTATTACCATAGGTAGGTACATATTCGCTATAGGTCTATATGGGTTTTCGCCGTTTATCGAAACATTTTTAAGATAATTAAGGCATTTACAAAACTGAATATACATAAGATATTGTCTATGGTTGGCTAGATTTGCTAAAATTTTGTAATTCATTTATATTTATAGAACTATTTTTAATAAACAGTTTAAAAGCAAATTAAAGGAGTAGAGGTAAATAGTTTGAATTATAGTTATTTAAAATTATAAATAAAGAACACTGACAACTTTGTTGCTGTTGTGTTAGGTAAGTAGGTACTTGTATATCACTATCCAATTATAAATTAACTAAGTAATACATAAGGTGGCTAGGCTTCACAAGACAAAATACAAAAGCATTTAAAACTTTGTTTTAAACTATTTTACATTCTCCAAATATTACAAAGACTAAACAAAAGATTGCACGAACCCGATATTATTAAATATAGTTTATAATCACGAAAAACATTTTTAGGTAATTATTTTGTACATAGGTACTTTCATCAGTGTTAAATAATATTAAATTTATTTTATATAAAATTGCATATTATAAAAATAAACACTGCAGGATATTCAGAATATTTTAATAAAGTACTTAAGTAAGTATATAAGTAATTAAAAATTGGTTTAGTCCGTGAAAGAATAAATCTAAAACGTACAGTTTCTGAACGAGATTTTCTGGTTAACTATAATGTGCTATTCATACATTATTAAAAATTAAACAACCTTTAAAGTTTTAACTATGTTAAATCTGAAAATAAACTCTAAGAGTTACATATAAAAAAAAAACTATTTTAAATGTCGCCTGATAAATAGCATTAAACATATTATGTCTTATGATGTAGAAAATACCAATAAAGTGTCAGTAAATATATTGACCTTCATAAATATATTCAAAAACTTATAAAAGTTTAGTTACCTAACAAAAGTATACAAACTATTAGAACCGATGCTGGAGTTTCATAAGTGTCTGATTGCCGACGCCATTTTAATAACAATTTAAACCTCCGACTCAGTTGGAAATTTCAAGTCAGTGAAAAGTTTTTCAATAAGACGTGTTTCTTATTCTTCGTACTTTCCATTATCCTTTTTCCAAAGACTAGTCAACATTTCCTCACACAGTTTATACATAAAATAAGTTAAAACCAAGAATCATTTTTATTAATTTACAATATTTTTTCAGTTTATCTTAACCCGTAGTGAAAATTAGATGAATCACAAAAACTATAACCTTAAGTACCTATCTTAAAATATGTATGACTATTAATATGTCAAAAAAATATTTAAGTCCATGAGAACATTTCAGTTTTTATACATCAGATATTAACGGATCAATAAATAAATACATTTTTGTTTTACTCTGATGTTTACATGTCTGGAGTTTAAAGTACTACCGGTTTTTAATTTTTGATCAAAATACACTTTTTCTATCTCCAAAAATCTTGGTATAAAACAATATATACAATAATTATAATGTATCATTGTAAAATTGGCAGTTGTAAATATAATATAATATATTTAATTTAATTAAAAGCAACTAGCTAATTATCTGTATATTCCTATAATCTGTTGGTTCAACAAACGTAAAAATATTTAAAAAAATGAATCTGATTCATGATATAAAAAAACAAAATATATAATATTATGTTATAAATACAGTAGAACTTCCATAAAACGGTCACTGAAGGGACACTAGGACAAAAAATTTGACCGTTAACGGAATTTTACTGTAATATAAAAAATATACTATGATAAAAATATATAGTATAATATACAATATTAAAACTGTACAGCGTTTATATTATTATTATGACTAAAAATTAACTAAGAGTATAAACTATAAAAACTGTTTAGTTATAAAATACTGTTGAAGTTTAGAATTGGGCTTAGATTAATTATTTAACCAAGAGAAAAGTGTTAAAATCAATAAACCTTATTATTGGCATTCTAATTGGAGCACCATAATAATATGATTATGTTATTTTTAAAACAAATCTAAATCGCATATTTATAAAACAACTGACTAGGTATAACGTCATAATTTATTAAATATTTTTTAATAAAAACATTTCTATAACTATGTGATTTTATATCTTAAATGAAAATATCAAACGGTTACTTATACAGAGGTTTTATTTTTCTATATATATGTGTAATTTAAAATGGTAGTGAAATGAAACGTATCAAAGAAAACAGGATTATAATGTGATCTAGTTATAAAACTAAGACGTCAGAAAAAAAGTATTTTCCATTCAAGTATAATAATATTAATAGGTACTTATAATTTGTTCAAAAAAAAAAAAAAACAATGACACAGCTATTATCAAAGATAGTACCTACTTCAGTTCCATACGTTATTATTTAAGCAGCTTAAATGTTTTAAAAAATATTATCAATTAATTGTTTTTTTGATTATTATAATAACCAGCTGTACAGAACTAATTCAATATAAATATTGTGTTGTTAACTTAAAAACAGTTGAATAAATAGTTTGATAGCAGATACTGTAATCATTTTCTATTTAATTTTTTTTTTCATCAATAGGTATAATCGTTATTTTTCTACTAACATAAAAAATAATTTTGCAAATTTCCAAGGTGTATTGCATTTTTTTAGAAAAATTAAGCCAAAGATAGACTCTACTATATTTTCAAATAGTAAAAATACGTATCTATGTGGCTATGTCCTATATAACCATTAATCAGTATGCAATAAATCAATTCTTAAAAAATACGATTCTGAACTGGGATTATGATTACTTTACTTTAATATTTATAAAAATACTTTTTACAGTTATTTAAATTATCCATACAAATATTAAATGGTAATTCATTTCAATATTATATTTTGAAAATGTATTTTATGTAATATTAATGAACATTATTATATGCAGAGTTCTACATTGTACTATAATAATACGTTATTAATAATCAAAACAACAAAAAACAATTAAAAAAAACTGTCGTCATCCAAGAGTTTGGAAATGACAAAATAAAATTGTATGGCATCATTGTAAGGTGCTATAAGTTAAGAGGCGTGATATATACAAAAATGTATTGTTGCTTGAGAGCTAAAGGTCGCTCGTCATCCAACAGAGTGCACAGGCGCACAAACCAATATCGAATAAAACAGAAGAACGTTCTACGATAATACATTTTTATTAAGTACTTATGGCGATGAGATTAAGCAATAAATGTTGAGTAGGCACATTAATATCCCTCGATCAGCATTAAACTATACAATGTATAATATAATATAACAATTAATTAACAAAAAAAAAGAAATATTGTCCATTTTTTTAAATCTACACTTTCTTTACTAGTATAATAAGCCTAATAAGGTATAACAATTTTTTTTTACATTAATTCGTTTTCTTGTATATTTTTTGTAATAATACTCACATAATTATAAAAAGGTTACTTATATATTGCGTTCTCTTTGCAGTGCATGTAATATTATATTCCCAATAATAATAATAATAATAATAATCATAGTAATAATAATGATATTAAAAACTCAATGTTTAGTAGTCACTTTTCTGAAAGTGTCAAAGAGTAAAAAAACTAACGCAACATTATTTATTACTTTCACAAGTACCTATGAGTGTACTCATGGAGTGTAATGCAAAAAATATAAAATGACGAATTGAAATTAACTAAAATAATACCGTTTTCTGGCGACGACTATACTGAAACTGAGCGGAGAGATGGGTGTCTCCCGCCGAACAAAGAAAAATGAAAAATGAACTTCGAGGACGCATATCACGGTGACATCGGAAGAAAACCCGCGAAGAAAAAAGAAAAGATAAACGGTTTGCGATATTATTCTCTATTTTTTTTTACCAATACACCTCAATCTGCTGGAATAATACATTTTATTCTCTATATTTTTTAAAAGCTTATATTAAATAGTATAATTATACAAATTAGAAATTATAAGGCAGCATATTATTGTTAAAGGCACTCTCAACTCCAAAATAGCAGACTTTGTTAAACTTAATTTTTTTTTTTTAAAACATGACAATTTACAATATGTATAGTAATTTATAATTTATAATATAATAATATAGAGATAAGTCAATTTGTTAAATTAATATATGCTGTATAATATGGCATCATCAGTTTGATGAGGAAATCACACATTGCCACATTGGTAACACCTCTGAATAATACAACAGTACAAACTTTACAACAGTCGAAGGTCAGTGACAGTATATTATACTATAATATAATATCGGTCTCTGTGAAAAAGGGCACAAGTCAGTTTTTAAAAATTAAATATCATACTTTTGTTTTGAAAATAATTTTGATTGACTGGAAGCACTGATATTTGGCTATCTCGATAGATAATATTAGAGAGCTATTATAATAAAGGCTCTCTAGATAATATTATTGAGAATGAGATGGCGCCAGTCAATCCAGCGTAAAATTATTTTCAAAACAAAAGTATGATATTTAATTTTTAAAAACTGACGTGTGCCCTTTTTTTACAGAGACCGTTCTATTTAAGTATGCTTTTAAAATTCTGAAAATATAATATTATTATAATTTGTAATATTATACCTCCCGAGTGAGTTATACTGAGTATAGGTAGGTACCGGTAAAAAAACACCTTTTTGATGGGCCTGGTTATATTCTTATAATTATAACTTCTCTTTCAACGTTTACTCGTTATGTGAAAACTACGTTTTGTATACTCACACAAGTGTGTAGGTACGTACTCAAGTTAGTGGGTATGCTATAAACCCTTTTGTTTTTTTAATAAATTATTTTTTTTTATTATTATTAAGATTAGCCCGGCATCTGGCTGTCTAAGCCATGGGCTGATAATTGTTTACTTATATAATTTGACATACCTGATTGATGTTGTAACAATAAATTATCTATACTAATTTATTTAACAAGTTTTAGTATTCACTTGTCAGTTGTCTCTATTTGTTCTAGTGATTCACTATAGTGATTAATGGAGCAACTCGGGGATATTGTTTTGATTTCTGACAGTTTGTCGGCATTCAACAATTTAACTGCATTAACGGTAAATAATTTTATTGTGCTCTATACACGTTGCGCTTTAAGTTGGGTCTTGGGTGGTTCTTTGCACATAAGGTAGCCATGCATGTATTGGGTAGATATGCCTAAATATTCGACCCGTTAGAATGACATATTAATTTGTATTTGGTAACAATATTATTATTTATGAAAGCTTCATTAATATATACTTCATAATATTATGACTGTACAGTGTATAGTTATCCTCATCAAATCAACATAAAATAAATACTATTGAATAATAATTAAACATACTATGTGTTTATTTGTTTCAATTTTTAAATATTTAATTTGACTTCTTCATAGTTAATACTGAATAATTATAATTATGCTTACAAGGTATAATAAATTATGAAAGTTGAATTGTTATTGATATATTTTTTTACTATCACAATTCATGCACTTTGTTTAAGTCACATTACTCGTTTTTTGTTTTTGATATAGACGCGCCTATAATATAACACCAATGGTAGGTATTGACTATTATTATTTGCTAATGCCATCGTAAATATAGATTAGAAATTGAGGTGGACAATCACAATCATCATCATAGCTATCATCCGGTTCATAGACGACTGTAGTGGTGGCAGGGGTGGTAGGGACGGTAGGGGCGGTGGTGTGTGAAATAGTTGTGGCTTTCGTGACAGTCGTCGACGTGGTCTCGTTCAGGTCTTGGTCTGTTGTATCGGGTTCCAATCCTTCAAGATCTAACTGTTTATCACCTTCAGTGACGTAATCCGGTACCTCATAATCAGTGTTTTCATATGGTCGAATAACGAATCCAGACGCCAACGTAGTAACGCCCAATAGAAATGTAAATAAAACTTTTGCATTAATTTCTGTCAACAAAAATAATACACATACGAAAATTAATTTTTTCCGACCTACGAATGGAAGAAAGTGCATGTCAATAGTTTGATGCAGCTCCATTTCGTCTAATTATAAATATCTACCATCGGCCAAAGATTACGTTATAATATTGTACACGATATACGCATCTAGGAAATTTGCAGACATACACGCATGTACATTAAAATTATCAGAAATCAATTTTTTCAAAACAATTCCGATTTCCGAGTACCACTGTCCACAGTAATTATTAAGCCATGCATGTGTTAGTATAAAATAAAATTGATAGTTAAGTAAATTTTTGTTAAAAATCGTCTTTAAATAGCTATCGATAATAAATTAATAAAATAAAATACTGATTAGCAGGGCTAGGATTTATTTGCAACAGTGTTGCGAACCAAATGTGGAGTTCGGTTGACAAGGTCGAATCAAATGAAGTAACACGTAGTCAAATTAATTATTATTATAAATTTATTGACCAAAGCAGTGGCGTCCGCAGGGGGGGGGCTTAAGGGCTAAAGCCCCCCCCCCCATTACCCGTATTATTATTACTTTTTCAAAAAAATATTAATTAAGTTAAACTGTCAACTATAGTAAGCAAGACGTAAATTTCAAATATGTCTTACCAGAATGAATTCATTTTTGAAAAAACATTGTATTTGTAACATACCAATTTTCATAAATTATCTGTAATTTTTCGGTAAAAGTATGAACTATTTGTATGAAAGACCTTGTATTAAATTGTCTAGCCTTAGCTATACACATTTAATATTTTATAAGTTTTGAACTACAACTTAACTGTGGTTTTGACAATTTGAACTTTAAATGCTTATAAAAAATAAGCATGATGCCTATGTATCGTTAATATTTTAGCTATAATAAAAAAACATACGTATTACATTTTTAAGCTTTTTGACCGAATAAATAATTTTTTATTGACATTTATAGAAAAAAAAAAAATTTAATTATTCTAAAACAATCCAAGTGAAAACGGTATAACCAAACATTTAAATTAATTTTAATTTTTTTTCTCAAATTATTTTTAAAAGCACTGAGCATTTTTAATTTCAACCTCCTAATAGTACCAACTAGATCCAATTTGCTTCCAAAAACATACACCGGGCATCATCGAAGCTTATGATCAGAGCATTTTTTCTACCAGAAAAGTTGAAAAGTTACAAACATTTTAAAATACCTCAAATAAACGTCTGAAATTATTAGACTGGACAAAATGAAAAGAAAATTGTAACTAATTTTCAAGCCTCCCCCATTGAAAAATCCTGCGGACGCCACTGGACCAAAGGTTAGTGGTTAATACTTTTTAAGCATTCGGAGTAATGTTACAATTTAAGACAAATATCTCTAACATGAATACTGTCAACTAGTTGTCACGCAGAAATAGTGTGTCTGGTCTCCCTGCTGGGGAGCCTTTATATAGTAGACAGCAGTCAGATTACATGGTCCTTTACAAGGTCCCACTTAAGTATTCGCTATGGCTCCTCTGTACTTTAGAAACTAACTTTTCCTTGTGGCACTCGTTAATAGTAATTAATATATTGTGCCACGTACACCATGCGTAATACTGTAGTAATCATATTATATTCTTGTGTGGTCCTAGCCTTGGCTATTGCAACACCTCCCCCACAAAACGAGGGCTGATGTTTAAGAAGACCTCTAACTGTTGTCCTACGACTAATATTCAATATTCATACTTTACAAAAAATTATTGCATTACTCTGGTGGTATAATTATTCCTTAAATTATGTTAGTACATACACAGTACAAAATAATACATTTTTTTTTTTTTAAATTATTATTATTATATGACAAATTCACAATAATACAACATATACAAAGAATAGTTTTTAAGCGTAACCCCTTACATCAACATAGTCAGTAGTCTTTTTATAATCATTTTCTTAAGGCCTAAATACCCATACAACACCATACATGGAGCTCTACCCGCCCTACTTCTCGGAGTTGAAAAGTGTATAAAGCTACATAAATGCGCGGTTATTAAATCTATTTGATCCTTTGTGAAAGGACCCCCTAGCTCCGTGTTGGTGGTACTAATGTGAACCCTTAAACAAGATGGATTGTTATACCTATATGAATCCCTTGGATTCTCATGGAATTGATGGTTCATTGTTATCCTTAGCTGATCTATGAAGTGCCCCAAAAATGCTTTGTCAATTCTTACAGCACTCATTTTCGGGTTACAGTGATTTTCTATAATAATATATGTCATACAATAATGTTGTATATTTTTTGTTTATAATGAAACATCTATGAGTAAATTAATTATTACTATTCTTTAAATAATTTAACATGATTTTTATGTAGAGTAGCTATTCGTTTTTCTTTTTGTATTTTTACGTTATATTCTAATACTTTTATTACCGGATATATCTTTTTTGGGACTTCTGATTATTGATTTTGTCAGTAATGTCTACAAATCACCTCATGATGAGATAAATGGTGGTATTTTTATTTTGCATGTTTCTGCATATTTTGGATGAAATGCATAATATATAGAATAAAATGAATATTATTGCATATTTCGATTATATAAGAATGCAAAAAATACTTTATGCCTAGCATATTTCATAAAACTTGGTTTTTTTTGTCAAACATAAATTTTATTTTTATAAATACAATCCTATAGTAAAATAGGTATGAGATAAAAGATTGAATAGTTTGATATTAATTTTCGAAAATTTAAAAAAATATGTGGTCGTAGCATGTGACACACGTAGTGAATGTGAATTATAAATTTTAATTATACATTTTTTTTTCTCAATTATATTATATTAAGACAAACAGGCAGGCAATCACTGATGTATTCCAACAAATAAATATTTTTTTTGTAACTATATTTTTGTGCTTATCTTACAAAAATTGAAATGCATATTTTTGCATATTTTACCATTTTTTATTTCATACAAATCCTAGCCCTACTGATTAGTATTATTTAAATATTATTATATATTATATAATCTAACCAAAAATAAATATTTAATAAATATTATTAAACTTTTACTTACCCATTATCAAATGGAAGTTAAAAAATGTAGATACAAGAATAGTCTTTGGTAGCTTAAATTTTCCAATAAGTTAACAAACAGAAAAAAAATAATTGTGATTCAGTATAGTAATGTTCACTTCTTATAAGGTTTATTTTTACATTATAAATAGAAAGTATAATTTTTTATGTATTTTTATTCCACTAATGTTTTAAATGGGCTTGAAAAACTATAATCCTATAACAATACTTTCAAAATATATAGGTATTATTTTATGTATACACGGTAAGTGTAACATGAATGCTAAATCTGTAATGAAACCGAAGTAACTCACAACCTATTTTGTGGTAAGTAGGATTATGTATACAGTATAATACACTAACCTGCCTACACACTTTTATCATTACATTTTTACATGCAAATTCCTTAAAATAACTGTATTGTTTTCTGAATTGTGTTTTTATTTAATTACCAATAAACGATGTTATATAATATTATGCTATATAATAATATTTTAATTTTACGCAATAAATGGTATCTTAATTGTGTTATACTATAAATAACTATAAAAAATATAC
Source organism: Macrosiphum euphorbiae (assembly GCA_949089665.1). NCBI lineage: Eukaryota > Metazoa > Arthropoda > Insecta > Hemiptera > Aphididae > Macrosiphum > Macrosiphum euphorbiae. Next base: position 93,108,729 of record CARXXK010000001.1, on the reverse strand, counting down.
TTGCGCTAAATCCTTAGAAACGGCAAAGTTTTCCGATAAAACGTATTGTGTATCATACTTTATGTTAAAGCAATATAATTTACGTATATTATATGCACATATTTGAACTCACCTATTTTTTTATTGTAAGGTACCTACAGTTAATAATTTATTAATTATGTAAGTATTTAAATAATTTACCGTGCTTTGTTGATTATTATTATTATATGTTTATACGTTTATCAGAAGTCAAAGTTAAACACGAGATGCCCCAATAAACGTGCTATTATATAGTATTACGCGTATTTTTTTTTATAAAAATATTATAGCTTTGTTTAGCTAAATATGCAATATGTACACAACTATGGGAAAATCAGATTACGATAAGAAACAATACAGTTTAAAAGAAAAATAAGTCAGAAAAAACCTGTGGTGGAACTCTACAGTTGCCTTTTTTTGGTATAATGATTACCCGGCATAGGTAACTAGGTAATTTGTCATTTTTTCAGGCATTTTTTTACTAGTCCATGACGAGGTATAAGTATAAGTGAGTATAACACAGGTCTTGCGATGAGTTTGTTTGAATGAGTGTTGAGTTTTGAATGGAACCATTTGCAGAATATTGTGGGACAGTTTCGTTAATTGTTTTCGTGTGCAGGAAGTTTGAATGAAGTATTCGTCATTGGAAACAAGCCACGGAGCTTTGGTGATGAGGTGGAGGCCGATTGATTAGTTTTATTGTTCGAATGCTTAGTGGAGCTCGGTATGACAATAATTTTATTCCGTATGTCTTCGTTAGTGACTTGTCACAGGTACCGTGGAACACGTTTTTTTTAATAAAGCGATTTTCGAACCATTTAGAGTTTATGAAAAAAAGACAATGTTCCCCTGACAACATTTTGTCCAAATTAAATTTTATAATAAACTATATATGTCAAGACCCCATTATGTTTCCCATTCAATAAGTGACATTTCCCTTTTAACAAACAATAATACTAAACATTTTTATTTATTTTTTTTGTTTTGTAACAATAAGCAAATACAATTATTTTATCACTCACATAAAATTGTTTTTTTTTTAGGAATATATTATTCGATTATTGTAGTGTGTATATTAACAAATGAAACTTAGCTGATGTAGAGTGAAACACACCTTTACAGACAGTTTATCATATATGAAGAAGAAAGACTACAACATTCCCTATAACCTATATATATTATATATGAGCTAGTATGGCTACTACTTGTGTCCCGTGGTAAAAATGATAAAATTAAATATTACTTATTGTGGAATATATAATTTCATATTGTTCTAACTTCATTATCCTTCCCAATTTGTACACAGACTTAGGAATGTCTGTAGGTAGTATCATTACTACAGTTAAGTTGAAAATGTTGTTTTATTTTTATTTTAATTTTTGTTCAAATGTTTTTTGGTCTTATTTTTTTTTTTAATTATGTCAATTATGACATTATATGATAAAATAGATAAAAAAACGTATTTGAAACATTTTTTATAAATTCAAATTTGTTAATTTTATTTTCTTAAAATTATGGCATAGTATTTCTAATGTCTGTTTCTTTGAATATTGTATTAGTTTTGTGATTATTTAAGTGAGTACTTCCTAGTTTTATATTGGTATTGTATTTTTTTAACACATCGATGAACATACAATTTTTTGGACGAGCACTGTGAACATGTCGTTGGACTTTGAATAAAATGCCTTATAGCTTTTAGTAGTTCAGATAGTAAGTTGTTATTGTTGAACGGATAACGATGGATATTATAGGTATTTTTCTTTCAAAAACGAAATACTGTTATCTTCCACTGCCCTTTTTCATATATAAATAAAGAATTAAGAATACAAATAATATTTATGTTTAATACAAATAAAATAGTTATAACAAATAAACATTTAAAACAAATATATATTATTTACTTATTTATAATTTTTTTTTTATAATTAATTTTACGACATTTCAGCGATAAATGAATACCTGTCCGAAGAAAAAAAAATGGATGAATAATTGCCTTATTTTGTGTATTACCTAGAAACTTCTTTGATTTGAAATTTAATAATTGCATTGGCGATTGCTTCACTCCTGCTGTTTACTCGGTAGTCTTGGATTTTTTGAAATATGAATACTTCTTATTTTACAATACATTTATATTTGAATTTGTTTCACATTATTGAGTCACATACATTTATTTAGTATTTCTTTATAAAAATATCATCTAAATATTTTAATTTTTGAAGGAAAATGGACATAATTTTAGTCAAAAAAAAAATATTTGAAGAATAATAGAATCTAATCTTTTTTATTTTGAAGAATAATGGATACTGCAGGAAAATTTTCCTATAACTTAAAGATAATTTTGGTGTCTCATTTTTGGATGAAAATGCACCAGCCCTAAATGTAATGGACATATTTTAAAATGGCAAATTTTCATTGGGCTGCAATTCGGATATAAATAAAAAACTTGGCCTCAACTCAGATATAACGTTCAAAAATCAGGATGAAATTATAGGATTAGATAGTTTTTGTAGTTATATTTAGGACCCAACTAGTATTCAGCCTAAATCATAGTCCCTACTCCCAAGTATCTTTTGTATTACTTTTTATGATATGTTTAAAATTTAAATCTATGTTAAATATATAATTAATTAATATAATAATATATACTAACATTTAATTTTTTTAAACTAATGGTCATTTTATCCAGGTAGGCTAACCCGATGCCAATTATTTTTAGTTTTGAGAATTATATACCTATTACTTTAATCCACTATGGGCCCCCTTCAAAAAAAAAGTTGGATATCAAACTCAATATATTATTACTATTTACAAAATGCATATCTTGTATACAATAAATTATGAAATAACTTACATTTTATTAATTTTATAAAATTATCAAATACATGACCTAGATTGTTTATTCAAATAAAAATATAGACGACAATGAGAGAATATTAAAATTAGTTTTCGCTTAACATAATATGAAAAATAGGTTATACAGTTTTTTTTTTGAAAAATAAACACTTAATATATTTTCTTATTTTTTCTAAGCATATTATGATATATTATAGACTATAGAGTATAGTACCTACACGATTTTTCCTATAGTAAAAACCATAACAATTAATATTATAATAATTTAAATTTAGTTTAAATGATAATACATTTAGACGATAAAATGTTATTTTAATATTCTTCTTCTATTGTTATATGTTCAGAAAAGGTATATAATATTACATTTACAATATTTAACAATTTATTTCGATAAAGTTTTTTTTGTGGCGATTATATTCAAAGTTCAAACTACACTGGTTAGCACAAACAGCATGGAATTTTGTAAGTAAGTTTTTATTCTTTTCATACAAGAAAAAGCCCTTTGACGTGCCGCAGAAATAACAGTTGCCTGTAGAATCTATTTTTAGACACTAAATAAAAATATTCTATAATTTTTCACAATTAAAGATAGTATTAGATATTAATATTAATCATCTCAACAAAAATAGGAGAATAATTTTGTTTATGTTTTGTTGGATGGAAATTTAAAAACAATTGCTAGGTACCTGTATACTTGCATTTCAATAAATAATATTTATCATGTATATAAAATTACAGGGTGGGACCAGAACATTATAGCCTACCATTGGCTGTTGGCCTTACTGTATGCAAGCATATAGGAAAATATTAGGTCTCGTCTCAGTTTACTTAATAACTTAAAACATTCCCTATAGATACATTTTTATATCTATAGTCAAGCTATGGTTTGAAAATTAAAGACAAGTATTAAAAACAATACCGTAGTTATTAGAGTTTTTTTTTCGCAAAAGGTAATTTAATACAACCCACACGACTTTGAAGTATGACAAATTTCTACGAGTGGTTCAATCCATCTTTTCTTTGAAAAATTCTAGCACGTGTACCTTTTATATGTTATACGAAAATATTCTGACAAGAGAGTATAGCCAAGGGTTCTCTTATACTTATTGGATTTCCAACGATTAACTTAAACTATCACTAAACCGATTTTCTATTGTTAGTTATAATATTAGAATGAATTGACATAATATTATAATCAAACTTATTAATGTAAGGACATCATCTCTGTGTACTTTTATTTTATACAATATTTTAATTTTGAAGCGATGTATGACTTTATTATTTTTTAATATTCGACATACTCACGAGTCACAATTACCTAAAAAATTGAAATATCGTAAAAAACTAACGTACAAGCACCCATAATGTTTGATAATAGTTATATTCACTCTAATATTAAAGTTAGGAAGACGTATCATCACAAAATTGGTTCTGATGAATGAACATTTTTAATTTTTGTAAAACTTAGACAACACATGCGGGCGTCCTTTTAAGTTTTCTAGTTAATATTATATTATTTTTCCTCATGTAATAACACAAAATGTTATGCAAGTGTTTTATTTTGTATAGTTAAGTCTTGGATGTTGTTATAACTTATATTTGTATGTTAGAAACGAGTTTATTATTTTATTATTAGTTATGATTGTTTAATTTTGTTCTATGGGTATTCTTTTGTTTGTGTATTTACTATAATTTCTTCAATTGATCTTTATCAATAATCCAACTGTCGTACTATATCATGTGATCATAAAAATATAAAATGTATGCCGGAATATTACTAAATCTAGTGTATAATATTATGATCGATGATCGTGATCCACAGAAAACAAGTATCCTTGATCATACCTACACTATACAGTATACATTTCACATGATAAAAATATTATGATTACATATTACATAATATACACATAATAGTATAATGCAACATATATTTAATAAATTATTATATAAAAATATGAAAAAAAGTGGCTTGGTGGGCGCAGTGGTTGCATTCAGTCACGAAACGTGTTCTGAGTGCAAGAAACGGGCCGGTATCACTAGTTCCCGGATGGGTGACCACACGGATTTTAGTGACAAATCCTTGCCATGCATACATGTTCCAATACAACCAATCCCCTCTACAAACAGCTATTGGCCATAATTAAGATCAATAAAAACATATATAATAAAAAGTATCTTTCTTTATTTATTTCAAAATATCCAAAATTATATGTTAAAAGTAACAAAAAAATATTTCATCATAAACTAAATTAATTAATAGGTTAGGTACCTACATAATATGCATTGGTGTACGAATAATAATAAATTATCCATCTATTATCATTATTTTATTCTTGCTTTCGTCATATGCCTCTATTTAATGTTATATCATAATCCTATTTAAAATATATAACTATTCACCTTTTACCCCCTTCCAGAGCGAGGTAATATTGACCTAACCTTATAAGTGCCTTGGTGCATAATGAGCCTGTATATTTTAATATAATGTGGATATACTCTATACTCTATAGTCTATAATCTATACTCTATGAACTTCGATCTCCTAGTACTACTGGCCACTGTGTGTCATGTTACAAGTTATAACATATATTATATTTCATGCACCTATTTAAACTTGGCTTTCAACAACTTTTCGACAGTAAAAAAAAATAGACATACATCAGAGCACCGAGTAATCATTGGAAACAACATTACAAAATAAAATTGCTCGTTGGGAGACTTACCTACAACTAGAATATTCAATTAGGTACCCATGTGTTTTTGTATAATCCCCACTAAGAGTACTCCTGACGCAGTGAGGTTCACTCTTTTACCGAGGAGCACCATAAGCTAGTAATAATAATAAACAAGAAAATAATATTCGCAACCTCTGTTATTTTTCATTAAATATGAGTTTTATGGCTTTTTGTACCTACTATAACAATATTTAAAATCTATTTCATACTAGGTACCAATTAACTAAATTTAAACAGTTATTTTACAGTCCTGTTATAACGTGTATAAACTCGTGTTCTTGTGCATGTTAGGGGCACATATTATATCTAATATTATGTGTAGAATGTGTAATGTGTTTGGTATATAGCTGGATCGCTTTGATTAAATATTTTTACAGAGAAGGTTTTTACGACTTGTTCCTTTTTAGATTCAGCAAAGTTTAACAATTATAAACAAAGATAAATGGTGTTCTATTTGTGTACATTTTGTCATGTCCAACGTCAAAAGATAAATCGTTAACCGAGTTTTCCACATTGTTCTATAATACCTCATTAGTAATTTTGAATACTAAACACATATTATGTAGGATACTTCATTTACTTTAGAGTAGAATTTGGAATCTAGTTATCTTTGTCAGAAGTGAGTTTATGATCAAAAATGATGGTGGGCAAAGTCAGAAAGTAATTTTAGACAATAATCTTTCCTTATTTTATGCATACAGAAGAAACCCTTTGTACCCAAAGTTGCAAATGATAATTAAAGAAAGAAAATATTATAGTTTTTTTAAAGTTATAAATCAAATAATAATAAATTACATTTTCATATATTTAAAAATTATTAGGGAACAAGGCGAGATAAATAATAAGCAACAATAATTAATCATTGAAATAATAAAAACATATAAATTTAATCGTTAGGAATAATGAATTACGAACCAAGTAAGGAGTGGCCAAACAAATTACATTTTCTAGAATAAACATACAAATGTACGTAAGTATATGTCTACGTCGTCTGCAAGCACCACTACCGGACGCAAACACCGAGCCCCGGTCGACTTTCCCACCATATGTACATTATACATTGTACAGTTAACAATCTAGTCGAAGCTGACTTACTTTAAATAGATTTAAATGTTCTCTATGAATGGAGTATAAACAATAATTTCACTCTTAATATTAATAAATACTAGCGTTAGCGTAAACAGGCTGCCAGAGAGCCATACTCAGGCTAGTATGTATGTGCCTGCCAGGGAGTTATGCTCGGGTTCACTCTAGATCTAGCCAAGAAACGTGTTTTTTTTTATGTAGATAACTATTATAATCAAATCGATTTGGACTTATGGCATACTATTGTGGGTTTGTGACAGCAAATCAAACATCGAAGTCATTCAACGTTGTCAACGTATTGCACTTCGTACCATTTTCGCAGCATACCGATTCAATTAGAATGAAGTCATCCATCGATCATCGATCTTTAAAATATATTATCGTCCATCCATTCTTGACAACTCATTAAACATTGGGTACCTCAAATGCTTGAAGCCGTACCAGTGTAAGTGACATAGGCTAAGGAAGGGCTACCACATTGGTGGTATAACCACAGACATGTTTAAGATGTATACAGTATACATATTATATGTTACATATTTTTATATACAGTCGAGTCTGTAAACTCGAAAAACTTGACAACTCGAATTGTGTTTTATTCCCCTAGAAAATTGTTCCCCTATAAATTAGTTAGATATCTCGAATAATTTATAATACATATCTCAAAGTGAATTTTCATTCCCCTTCCACTCTGAGTTATCGCGACTCGACTGTATAACTATTATATCATAATATACACTCATTATGTAAAGTATTTATAAAGGCCTCTGGTCGTTTAAATAAAGATGCCTTCAGGCGGTTAAAAAAAAATATAAAACACAGGTACTCTATGCGCGCCAGTCTAGCTACGTATTTGGTAAATTACTGTTGTAGTCATAAACCAACCCCCGCATAAACAGATATTATATAATTCAGTTGATGGTGAAAACTTTATTGAACGTTTCATAAAGGACCTCTATACTTAAATATACAAACATAATATTATTATCCAGTGTTATTAATGTTCTGATAATAATTTGTTTTTTTATGAATATTTTTTACAAGTAAAACGGTTTTAAAATTACATATTTAATAACAATCTCTATAGGTTTATGATAGCCTACAGATATTCTTTTCCCTAGACCATAAAAAAATATATATTTGCATATATTCTCTAGCAGAAGAAGTGCTTTTATATTCTGGTAAAATGGATTTTAAGCGTGTTTTTTACACACCCATGACATTATCGTATGCGGAAATCATGTTACCCGTCGTCTGTCTATCCACTTTCCAAGTATGCATAATATAATAGTAATAATAAAAATAATGATAATAATAATAATAATAATAATAATAATGATAATAATAATAATAATAATAATAATAATAATAATCACTTGCGTCGACGGAATAAGAAAATCCCACCTCGGTGAAGCTCACGTGAAACCCGAAATGTTTAATAACAACCCATCCGCGGAAAACATTGGCAGTCGTGGATGACGTGGTGGAGGAGTTGAGTGTTTGCAGGTGTGTACATAGGAGTTGGCCACGCGTTGACGTGGTGACAAAGACAACGTTTGTTGCTGTAACGCGCGCTAATAAGCTGCCTGGGAAATGTTTTCGTGTCGGTGGCTGAGATCAAGTACATATAATATTTATATATATATATGGTGGCTGCTATCACTCGGGAGCGGGTTTAGGGGTGGGCTTAGGGTCTGGTACAGGGAGGTTGATAGGGTGGACGGGTAGAGGGCGAGCATAAAAAGTTTACTCGAAAATGAGTGAGTTTACAAGCGCACGAATACGGGAATAACAACGACGATGGAGGTGGTGGGATAAACGCTGTGAGGGGGAGGGGCTGAGGCTGGGGTGCCGGTGCGAGGACCAGAGGACCTTAAACAAATCTCCGTGGCATCTTGGTTTACACTGTTTGCATTCCATTAACCTAAACACTGCGTTTTGTTTGTGTACACACGCGGCTAGAGCAGTTACCACCGCCGCCACCACCGTCAATTGTGACACAGTTTCTTACACTAGACTTACCAGTCTACCTGAGTCACCATATTTTAAGTATGTATAAAAAAATATTGTTTCATTAAAACGATTTTTATTTGTACCCCTACACATCACCCAATCGTTCAGCACCGTTAATCTCGACTCATTTCTCTGAATATCTTAATTTAATGACGTCTTGGAAACTCGATTTTCCATTTCATGATAGAAGTACGCCTTATTTAATATTTTAGACTTTTAAATTAGTTGTAAATGTTAAATAAAATAAAAGTGGAATTATACGGTTACACGTATAATTTTAAATTTGATTTCCTTTGATCATAATATATTGTATACCTCCCTGCAGCAGTTCACTAATACAAAATCTTAGACCACAATTCTACACATTTTTGACGGTTAATATTTTTTGACTTATGTGCTGACTAATTCAAAAATACTTACAGTCCATGATTTTTTTTTTAATCATATTTGTAACAAGAAAAAAATCATTTATACCGGGACGCAATGTAGAAAAAGGTTCTTTGCTCTACAGTAGCTTACAAGTGGGTCACTGTATAATGGATGGTATTAAATTTGAATTCAATGATAAAATATCATTGTATAAGAAAAACGATTCTGAGCGGAGACGGTATGTCAGTCTAGGTACAAGACATATATTATATACTTCTCTATGGTATTAAAAAAAATTGACCTATAAAGGGTACCTATAATAAATTCCAAATTAGTCATATCACAATATCCATTGGGTACTTATAACACGTTATACATCAACAACAAGCCCTGGTACTACCATGGATATATAATTAGTGTACCTACTTTAGAAGTTTCAAGTACCCACGAATGGTATTATACAATCACAACAAAATAACTAAAATAGTTATTCTAGGTTTTTTATTATGTAATTTCGTCCAAATTTGAACTTAAAATTACTATAAAAATAAACTGTGCTTCTGTATTTTTAGACTTTTTGGTAACATAATTAACTACTTACGTAGAATCTTGTTTTAAATTTTCAATCCTTAGATATAAAATTTGAACATTTTATAAATTTTTAACTACAAAATAATTATTAAATTTTAAATGTGATACATTTTGTCGAAATTCGATCTTTAAATGCTTATAAAAAAAAAAATTGTGCATTTGTGCCTATACGTATTTTAAATATTTTTCAACTGATATTGTAACAATATATCAAGAGACTTGTATTACATTTTTACACTTTTTGGTCCAACAGATAAAACTTAATTGATATTTATGGAAAAAAAAACTAAAAAAATTGAAAATTGAAAATGTCCGTCAACAGCTCAAAAAGAGTCAAAATTGTATGGTGTATAGGAAATGCTAATATAAACATTCAGTGAAATTTTTATATATCTACAGTTATTCGTTTTTGAATTATAACAAAATAACAAAATCCCTTAATGAGAAATCGAGTGAATATCCAATATCGTAAAAATATGAAATTTAAACGCTCATAAAAATTTGATTTGACTTTCTTATAGACATTTTTTTTTTGATAAAGGTAAATAATCTTATAAGGAATCTTGTATTACATTTTAAAATCTTAGATTTAAAAAGGAAATTTTTTATAAATTTCTAACTCAAAATAATTTCCAAATTTTCGTCATTTTTAAGTATTTTATCCATATTTGAACTTTTAAATGCTCATAAAAAAAAATTGCGACTATTTTTAATGTTTTTCATCTGCCTTTGAAACAATATACTAGGAGCCTTCTATTAAATTTTCAAGCTTTAGTACCCAACAAATAAAACTTTATTGATATTTATAGAAAAATAAATAAATAAAAAAATAAAAAACACACATAATTGTAAAATCAATACATTCATCGTTCCACTCAGAATCTAAAACGAGTTAACGTTGTTGTCAACGAAACACCGGGACCTATGTTCAATAAATAACGTCTTAGACACACACATTTAATTAAAGTGTAGAGTATAATATTTTGTTGTACTTACTGTTGAGTATTAAGTTTAACTGTTACTGTACTACTTGCTCAAAGAACGAAGTCATTCAATTTCACGTTCACGGTTTTTTTTATAAAAACGGTCATCTAGTCCTTAATTTAAATTATTATTTTATAAATCTTTAAAAAACTCTGAAGAATTTACAAATCATTTTTAAAAAGTTGTTGTTTTTATGCATGCAATAATTAAATCTTATTTAATAATAACATACGCACTATTGTATTATCTATTATAATACAATTAAATATAAAATTAAATAACAAATTATGTGTATAATACACAATTTTTTTTTATCTTTTAATGTTTAACAAATAGTTATCATAGATCAACACATTCATAGATTTAGAATAGAATATGCACAGGTAATCATAATAATAATAATAGGATGGACAGGGCGCCCAGCGCCGCGTGCAACCACTGTGCTGGGAACTCCGACACACCAGAGCATACACTGTTCGCCTGCGAATACTGGATCGGGCATCGCGTGGAACTAGAATCTCGGCTCGGCCAACAGCCAGCCGCCGCTGATCTCCTCGAAATACTGTGCGGACCGGACTTCGACGTCCTCCTCGCGGACCCCCCGAGGAGAGAGCCACACTCCTGGCCAAGGCCGACGAAAGGCTCCGTTTGTTTTACAAGATGAGTGTTTCAAAAAATGAGCGATTTAATGAGCGTCAAGAAGGAAGAAGAGAGAGCTCGACAGGCGCTGGAACGAGGACAACCAAGGAGGCGATGACCTGAATGAGACTCCAGGCCAACGGGCCGCGAAGCACCGGAGTGAAACATGAGACATGAAACCGGCGGGCTTCCAGGGCCAGTACGAGGCTTCAAGGCCGGCGGGCTGAGCGCCGGGCCGTGAAGACAGTCAACACCAGCTCAAGACAACGCCTTAAGCAACAATCTTTGAAGTTCTTAGCTCCCCGAGTAACACTCCCTGGCAGCCGCATACTATACTAGCAATCACTAAGGAAGGGCTGTCAGGTCATGGGAGTGCGTTTAAGGGCGCAGCTGTTGTACATTTAAATTTTGTTTTGATGTGCAATAAATGCTTGGGGCCGGAGGAGAAGCAATGTGAGCAACAGTTCCTTCTCCGGCTCTCGATTAAACCAGAAAAAAAAAAAGGTAATCATAATAATGTGATAGTTATAAAATAATCTATACTCGTATAAATATAAATCGGAGACCAATAAAAATGGAAACATTTAAATGCGTATTCTATTCACATATATGGCGTTAAAATAACAATTAAAGTAAATGTGAAAGGAATAGAAATAACTATGAGATTTATTGTTTGTGAAGTACTTCGGTAAGGAGGGAGAGGAGTGGGTTAATTAATTCAGTAAGGTGTGAGAAGGATTTAGATAGCAATAAATCGTTAGTGGAATTAGGCAATATCATTCAATGGTAATAATATGGTATTACTGGAGTTGGCAACGGAGGCATAAAAAGGTTTATTCTGGTGAGTGGGATAGTTGAGAAAGACCTAACCTAACCTGAGAGTTATGTGTCTTTTTTTTATATATGAGATGGTTTGAACTTTGAATCATTGATTTTACGTCGCTTGAGGGGAGATTTGTACGTTGGACATATTTTGTAGTTGGAAGTATGATCACTACAGTATTGGAGTATAAAATTACATTAAAAATCAATTATAGAAATATAATAAATGGTTTTACGGCAATTAAGGCTAGGAAAATAAGTTTTAAAAGTATGATATAAGCTTGCAATCATGAATTTTATTTTTAATATTAAATAGTGAAAATTAAATGCTCTTAAATTACTTTTGTATTTATATTTTTAAAGGTTTTTCAATGAAAATAAATATTAATAAATAATAAATAACTATTAAATGTCTAAAAAAAAATTTAAAAACTTACTTTTTTTGAGGGAAAAGAAGCAGATTTTTTATCTGCCCCTAGCGTCTAGACCCTATATATCATCATACTGCACCTACCATAGTTACCTTAGTTACCAACCACACGACGTGCACATACATTTATATTATATTGTTATTATTTTTTTATTTATAAAACATAGACAATAAATAATATTAAAATAGTAGGTATTATATTATGCTTTTGAACGATGCTCGGGGTAATTCAGTAGAAATGTTTGCGTGGTAGTTTCCGGCACGCGTGACACGATTGCCAAGCTCGTATAATATAATATTATGTATCCGACGACAGCGAACGGATCACACACGGGCCAGTGAAAAAACTGGTGCGCGTTTGATAATAATAATATACTCTTTGAAAATACGCCACCATAATCGACTAGCACACTATATTGTGCCTCCACGTCATGGTTGGCCGCGTGACGCGTTTACCGTATCAGCTCCCAGGTTTCCGAGCAAATTTTGTTCGTAGTATTCGTCATGACGCGTTGAACAATTTTAAATCGTTTTACACAAAATAATATAATAATACTTCAAAATTATTACAGTAAAACCTCCTTATTACGGACCCCTATAAAACGGAAATCACCTCATAATGGAAAATAACAACAGCCCCGTAGGTATAATCTATATCTCGTATATTTAAGTCTCCCTATCTAATGGAAACTCTTTTATAACCGAGTAAGATCAATGTTGGTATCGAGCGATTCCGTTATAAGAAGGTTTTATTGTAAATTTTGTATCCATAGCTACAGTTTGCACATCACGGCTCACCACAACCACTACAGCTCATAATGCGATAATGATGCCATCAACGATGCATTACGACGGCGGCTACAGGGTCTTAAGCTAAAACGTAACAAAGTCAACCAATCTTTGATGTGGCAATCCCAACCACCTGACAAGCACAGCCACAAGATCTAATGAACAATCGTGGGTGTGGGTCTATTTTTTTTTTTATAGAATCTTTATACTAGGTGCGATTCCTCACATTAATCTTCTGTATTTATGAAAATTAATAGCCGTCAGTTAGTCTAGCTAAAACTCAAAAACGGCTGCACCGATTTGAATAATTTTTTTTTGTACCGTCCGTTATTGTCAAGGAGAGGTTTGTATGAAATAACATTTTATGAAAACCCACCCAAAGTAGGAAGTCTGGATGGAAAAATACATCAGTTGCGCCAATCTGTCCAGAAAAAAAAAAATATTTTATTAGTATATTGTAAGGTTGCTATTGGTTATGGTTTAATATAATTTTAGACCTGTACCTATATTATATTTGGACAAAACTATACAACTTAGTAAAAATAACATTCCCAGGGCTAATTTTCGATCGTGGTCCCGGGAACCTACACATGCACATCATAAAAACAAAGTATGTCAATAAAACGTTCGTAATTACGTACACACTTAGCGAGGTCTGCAATCCACCACCGGTCACATCCCACGATGGATTTGGGGAACAAAACACCCCTCATTCGTGACTTTTTTAAAATCATTGATATCAATACCAAGAATCAAGATATAATATTATTATGATATTACCATGGTAAAATATAATATATACACATGGTACCTAATATGGCAATATCCAATATATTGTAATCACAAAACCAAATAAGTAGAATTAAATTAAAATAAGATATTATTTGTACGGTAAATGTAGTCTAATACATATATTCTAGGTGCTAGGAACTAAAACCTTTACTTCAATAATAATAATTATATTATAATATATAATCAGTTTGATATTCACTCTAAATATTAAGTATACATTATTATATAGGTACTATTTATTTTTTGACTACCTATTGGAAATAACAATTAGCTATTTAGGTGACTTCTAAAACGTCAAGTTATAAGATAATGTAAGCTTAATTAACACACTTATCAGACTTAGCTAAATGTTTTTTATAGTTACCATATTCAATAATATATAGGTCACACGTCGTATACAATGACAATATTATGTGTTCCATTCATCGGTCACCTACTTAACGCACACTGTTGTGATGCGATCACAAGTTATGCCGAATTATTAAATCAAGAAATAACTATTGCAGTGGTATTTTAAATAGATTGTGATTATGTTTATGAAATCAATTGACAAATTTAAGTTAAAAAAAATTCACCTTTTTGAGTTTTTGATTTGCTATTCATGCGCGATTCAATAATATTTCATTGTATGCGTGTGCCGTGTGGTGCGTGGGTTATTGTAATACATTATTGTTACCCATTATAATAATATGTTAGGTATACGGTTTCAAACACGTTTGTCGTAATTATTACGACAAATACGACGTAAATATAGTTTTCACGAGAAACGTGTTGCGTTTGATATATTATTATAGCTACCAACGAATTTATTTTGTGTCCCCGCTCTCGATATTACGTGTGTACATCGCTCGCATATATTATAAACCATTGTAGGCGTATTTGATAGGTATAGTACTAGGTATAGTGTAAGCTCATCGAATGTTCATAAGGCTTTAATTTTATTGACCCCAAGCTTGATACAAGTATTATACAACCCTTGATTTTTTCAAGTATTATTGGTTTCTGTGAGTTGTGTTGGTCTTATTTTGCATTGATAAACCGTAATGGGTCTAGTGGATTTTCATTAATTATTAATTCATCAGTCATACTAAGAAAATGCGAAAGGACGTAGGCACCTATCTATTACTGTGAAAAACCCAATTTTTGCATCAGGTGAAAAAACCGTTTTATTTATTTCAATCGAGTAATCAGGAGTTTTGGACTCCAAGCGTATTTATTATAATATGACGTATTAATTTAGTAGGTATACTTATGTTACACAGTTTTTTTTTTGTATGTGATCCGCAACTATTAGGGTTATTTCCTATTGGCTTGAATTACATCAGTTGTGTGCAAGCAAGGAGTTTTTAACAGATTTACATTTATTTCGTCTATAATTTTTATTTATTGTTTGAGATACAAATTTTTCATTTTTTTTTAACCATATTTATAACTTATGTTTTTTAATAATAATATGAAATCGTTAAAACGTTCTCTTTCTCACTGCTGATTTGACGTTAAGTTTGATATTTTTCTAGTATGATTTAAATCTCTTAGTTTTTGATTTAATAAATACATCAATGTCTAATTCATTATTAACCACACTGTTTTTTCTGATTTCAATCAATATTATTATGTTAGGTATTTGAAAAATTATCAATTTGGAATGCATGTCAATCGGTATCCGCCGATGGATGTTTATTTTTTTTTTTGTGTATGCAATGATTTATTTTCTTTTGGAGGTACATCGTTTACTACAAATAGCATAATATTATGTTTATATAGTTATATTTTATAATCATTAAAATATTACTTTAAATGAATTTTGGTGACGTAAAAAGAACCTTTTATTCGTTGGTTTGATAATTTTATTTTATTTTTGTCTACCGTTTTTTTTTTTATTATATGTATTATTTATATTAAACTATAAAGATTTTATAGTATTTTTTATACTACATAGGTAAAATGTATAATATTATATTTATCGGAATTTAATTAAAAATGTTATACATCTCTACTATTAGTTAACCACTATTAATGTCTGTGAGTCCAAATTAATACTTTCTTCATTATAAAATAAAACTTTAACTAAAACCATTATTATATTATATGACATTACGGATTATTTACAACGACATTGCGCTGGAATGATAGAGGTAGGAAGAAAAGCTGGAACAGTATTAAAAACCGTTTCTCTGACATTTCAAAAGGTTTACGAAATGTCTGTGAGGGTGGCGGGAAAAGCTTCTCTGAGAAGACAAATTTGATAAAGTATTATAAAATTATATTAAATAATACGAGAAGATTTCTGCTTATGTCATGTTCTGCACAACGTAAACGCAGTATTTTATATGCATCTCTTTTGTAAATAACACATACCTGGATCAGTAAAGTTTTTATATTTATCTTTAGCCAGTTTTTTTTAATACAATTTATAGCTTTTTTTATTTCCATCTTTTATGACTGTTTGCACATGATGACGACTTAATGAAAAATAAAAGGTCTTTTATCCCATGTCAACATATCTATAACGTGTACCTACCTACACGAAAAGTAAAAACTTAATCAATACTAGTTGAATTCCTGGCTTGACCAAATTCATAAAATTATCAAATCTAAGTGATCACTGAAACAACTAAAAATATTATCTGTGGATTGAAAATGTATGACTGTAAAAGTAATTGTTTTATAATGTTTTATATATTATAATACAGTTTAATGTCATTGTTATAAAATATTGTTCTTAAACATCAAAACTATCGAAACAATAGTTATTATATAAACAATGAATGTTTAATAAATTCGCTTTTTATATTAACTAAAAATAGGTGAAGAGTTAAAAACGAAAATTTATTTACAAATTAAACATTATTATAAATGTATATTAAGCTTACAAGTGTAACACATAAGTATTTTTTGAAAATAAAATACATTATAATAAAATCATATTCAAATTGTTATTTAATTAATTTTTTTATTTCATTTTTACATAAAATATCTAAATAGTTTTGAGAAAAATTGGTTTGTTTTCTTAGAATGTGATGGTTAGGTATTTATACTATTTTCGATGTTTAATATTGCAATACAACGAGCTTTTTCACATTCAATGCATAATGATAAAATGACTCAAAATTATTTAATTTAGACATATATTTTTATCAATATTATCGGTAAATAAAAATACAACCCAAAATTGTTAAATAATAAATTCATTCGGTTATAATTCTCCCGTTTTACATTAAAAATGTATAATATTTTCCTACTATCGTCCATGTAAAGATAATCAAAATAACCACATCATAACTTCACATACAACTTGACTTGTTTGAGGATTGAATGTTCTGGCTTAAGTTATTTTATTATTTATCAACTATTGAAATGTAGAATGTAGATACATATTTTAATTGAGTTTAATACACCCAATGAACATGAAAATAAACCTAGCTAACTTTTCAGTAGTTTTTTCAAATACCACGGATTCATTATTGCATTAAAATTTCATATAGTAGGTAATAAGATGCAACAAGATATGAGCAAGAAGAACAAGGCAAATTGTGTATCCAGTCATCAGTCTCTGAATCATTTCTATACTGTATTTTATGATTAAAATTACTTATGGGCTATGACGTTCGTGCAGGTTAATTGCATATGCATAACACGATCCTATATAACATAATCATAATATATTTAATTAAATTTCTGTTCCAAATACATAGTTTAGTTTAATAATAATTATTTTTATTTTCTAATAATATTCTAAATTTTAATTGGTACGAGGAATGGCTATATATATAATAATCTTGTTGGTTATACTGGTTTGATGTTTTTTTTTCTAAATAAACTAAATATTTTTTGATGATTAAATTAGTAAGTGCCTACCTTCTAAAAATGTTTAACGCAGATATATTTTTTTTAGATTGCAATTCGATGGTTGTTAGTGTCGGGAAATTGTATTTTATTGATTATCTCAGTGATCTTTCTGATCGTAAACAAAATCACTGTTACTGGTATGTAAAATCTATTAATACATTTTGGAAAAAAATGTCTGCAGCAAATCCGATTTTATTGTAGCCCCGTTAGGACTTGACTTTAAAATGTATTGATTTATATTATTGTTCCATTCAAATGTAATATCATACACCTACATCATTATCTTGTGCAAAGAGAGTGAACGATGACAAGTGCCGATCATCCAGTCCATATTTTTTAATTTATTTTTTATGCAAGTAAACACGTTCCTCTTATCGTATCCGATGTCTTACCTACGTTTTTTGTAATTTGATATTTTAGACCATTGATAAAAACTGTAATAATAACTCACAGATAAATAACAAGTACAAAATAAAATTTAGGTAGGTACCATAAATCGTGTTCTTTATATGTACCATAATTAATCTCTTCAGAAAACTTAATTTCCTTTAAAGTTGTCTCATCATTATAATTTAAAATATTCATTATACAAAATAATAATTTTTATTAACTCAAAGTTTCAGTATTTAATGGATCTTATATCATATAATTGTAATTAAAATCCATAATAAGACAATGCATGAATTTTTCATTGTTTCATAAGCTTACAAATACGTTTTAAGTTTATTAATATTATTCAATTGTAATTAAAACCCTATAAAAAATATAAAATACAAATAATAAGTTAATACTTACTGAAATAATTTTTTCTATAAAAGATAAAACATATTTACCATCCGATATTTATTTTGGAATTGGTTGATTAAAGAGTTATTTTATAGACTTGGTGCTTCATTGAATAAAACATCACATCGTTTCACATTATATTTAATACTATTATATTATACGAAAAAAAGTCATAAAAAAAATGATGAGAAGCAATCATAATTATGTTTAAATTATTATTGTTCAGTTTAAAAAAACTGAATGGTGTGGTAAACATTTATTTTATATTAAATACAATAACTAATATTCAAAATGAGTCAAACTTAATATTACCGAGTTTCTCCACCAATCCCAAGGATTAAACGAAACAGCTAAACAACAAGTACCCAAATTCATAGAAGTAATCAATGTATAGACTATTAACTATTGAAATAAAAATAATTAAATGAATTGTAATAAAACCTTAACGATATCATAATTATTATTAAAAAAAAAATTAAAAGTAAATGGTCGAGTTGCCAAGTCTTATATTTTGTAATGATAATACATAATTACAAAATATTTATTGTTGCAACCACTCAAGCTAATGTTTCTGTAAAGATGGACAGGACACAGAGACTCCTGCAGTGTTTAAAGTATTAGTTTTGTTTCACTCACACTAGAGTGAACCTTCAGTGTTTATTATAATTTTATATAGGCACCTTCTACCTAGTTTCTGCAATATAATGACTAATGACAAACAAATAGTAATCAGTATACTTGATGAAAATTATAATTTGCGTTTAGATTTTCATTTTTATACTAAAAACTAGTAGGAACATTTTTTTTTTTAAGAAACTAAAAAAATGCAATACAGTAAAACTTCCATTAACGGTCACCTCTATAGGACGGTCACCTCTATGTAACGGTCAATTTTTTTAGTCCCTTCGAGTGTTATACTAGTGTTATCCTACCTCTGTATGACGGGCACCTCTAAATAGCGGTCATTGTTTAAAGTCCCTTCGGTGACCGTTATATGGAAGTTCTACTGTAATTATAAAAAAATAAATTTTTTAGAACCCATACATGAAAATTTCATTGTTTTAATGAATTGAAAAAACAAATAATAGGTTGATTTTTTGATTCTAAATAATTATAAGAAGTTGTACATTTCAATACATTTAATAATAAATATGAAATACAATTGAAAATTCCACTATTGTCAATTGTCATCTACCGTTTTTATCATTTATGTATTTCTATACAAAACTGCCAACTCAAAAATAACTAAAATATATATGAAAATTAACGTAATTGTAGGAACTACTCAAGGAACTCTAAAAGTATCTAATTAAAAAAATTGTCTTACATTTTATATCTAAAACAAACTAAAAAATATTACATTGCATTTAAATTCGATTTAAAATTATTTTTGGTAGTAAATCAGGTGGCCAATTTATCCACATAAAAAAATTGTTTAGATTTCGATGTAAGACGTAAGTACCTACCTATAAAATAAAAAAAAAGTGTAAATTCCGTGTTCAATATACTAGTAGTTGTAGTTTTAGTTGTAGCTTCTATGTAGTAGTTTTACAACTTGAACATTGCAGTACACAGTATACACAGTGTACAGTTTATTTTAAATAATTTACCAGTAATTAGTAACCATGAAGTGCACTATAATATTAACGATCTATACAATATTGTACTACCTATATGGTACAAAGTTCTATTAAATTATACGTAGATACCTACCTATTAACAAAGAGATTAATGAACAATATCCAATAGTTTCAGAAATTGTTTACAAGTGTAAAAACATATTGTTAAAATATTATTTATACCTTTCATATAATAATCGTTAGTATAAAAATAAATACAAAGTAGGCTTATATATTTATAATTTATAAAGAATAGTAATGTTATAAATATGTAAAGAAATGGAGCTTTTGTCAATACAAAATATAAAATACAAAATAATTTGTAAGCTTAGATGTTTGGTTGGTATTATTATTATTTATCACAGACAAAGGGTAATTTTTTTTCTGTGTAATTGAATTTCGCCGTCCCACAACAAATAATAATACCGTTTGAAAAACTAAAAACCTGTAATGTTCAAAGGCTCAAAGGAATCTTCTACATACGTAATTTCAATAAAATATTATTGAAATTTAAATAAAATGTCTGTTATATTGAACATTATATATTGTGTTATAAATACATTATACATTATATTATTATCGATATTCGATAGTAATAATTATTATAAGGTATTGTTAAACTTAAAAAAAAAATGACATAAGTGCCTACCTAATAATAAGTTTTGATACTTAATAAGTATTAGATACTTATTTATTTAATATTACTACATTTTCATTCAACAATATTCGTCTATTTATTAAAATCACTGTACTGTGACTTATGAATGGTTATTGTACATAATAAAATAATTAATTAATATGTGTTTACTGTTTGTGCAACAATATTGGAAACATTTAATATTCGATACGCCTTACCACCTTCCCTAATCCCTGACACTTCATCTTTGGCACCACCTACATTATGTATATTGTACATTATTGCATGATATAATATGTGTACATATGCATAATATGTTAATTTTTAAGTCCTAAACTATGTTATTTCTTAATAATGTTAAATGAGTTATTAAAAAACTATATATTATGTTTGTTTTGAAAATACAAATTCTTTATTTTGATATTATATATAAATATTTTGAAAAATCCTCTAGTGATTTCAGCTTAAGTACCTATACTTACTACGGTCAACTTGTGCGTAAAAATAAGGATATTCAAATAACACATATAACGAAGAAAGTTGTCTTTCCTATAAATTATAAATGCAAATAATAACAAAAATAAAATAATATAACAATTATAATAATAATTTAATCATTAAAAAGTGCGTAAACTGCAAGATAAGCCGAATTACTGCTGGCGTTCATCATAACTTATATCAGTGATGGACAATTAAATGTTTCTAGTTTGAGTTCAAAAATCTAGTAGGCCAGAGAACATCGAAAGCAAAAAAAAAAGAAGGCATGTTAACTATATGCCCCTATAAATAATATAATATAAAGACATTTAATAGTTCAATATTAGAAAAGAAATTCATACCTTCACTTTACGATTAAAAATATATTTTTTTAATAATTTTATAAATATAATAAAATAAAATAGAGAAAAATCCTAACATTTTATATTTTAATAAAGTAATTTGAAATGTAGCAAGGGCCAGTTAAAAATGGTCTCTCTGCCCATCCCTGAAGTAAATGATGATATATGTTGATACATGATTATGTTTGTTTGATAACGTTTGTTTACAGAACTTTTCTCTTCGCCTTCTTTTCTGATAACAAGAAGACGATATTAGCATAATATTGTTATAATATATGTGCGTGTAACCATATTACTATAATATTGTTATCTCCGTTTACAAGTTAGTGTATGTGGTTGAAAATTCAGGGAACTCAGGAAATATTTTCAACTTCAAATCGTTCGTTAAAATACATTTGCGCACGAGCACACTGTATATAAGCGCCGTGCTCGCACACGATTGCAGTTCACGTCGTCAGCCCTGCGCGTTATTGCAGACAAATCGACTTGTTGAACCACGGACTCGATTTCAAAAGGATCGAAAGAAACCCTTCGTACACATATTATATTATGTACGTTATATTATATTAGATATATGATATATATTATAAAATACAGACACGCTATAAAAATACTCTACTCATACCAATCATACCCCCTTGATTTTAATAGTAGGTACCAAGTAAAAATTCAGTATATAAATAATATCCGATATTCAATATCCGGTAGCTAATGCACGCTGTGTTACGACTATTTTTTATTTTTTTAGAAAAATGTAGAATGTAAGAATCAGTATTTAGTCATAGATTAAAATTACCGTTGCTGCTATTTCCCCGTAGTTTTGTTGATAATATTTTGTGATGAACGAATTCCACCCTAGGTTGATTGATCCATTGTAACGCTGCCCAGACCAAACAAATAGTAAAAAATAAGCCACCACACATCAAATACAGCCGGATTGAATATAATACAAAATTATTCTTTTATCGGTAAACAGCCATTTCTCGTCAAATTGTTTTTATTTATTTTACTTTTTCAACTGATAACATAATATCTACAATTTTATTCTCATATTCTGAAGTGCACCAATATTAATCCACTTACCTAATATTTAAATTCTTATAAGCACAATATTATTCATTAATAGATTTTTATAGATACCTACGACAAAATGTTCAGAAAAAAATACTATGTTTTGGTATCTATATGAAATAAAAACCTCAGTTATGTCGCCATAAAAAAGTACTCAAAAAAAAAAAATATCATTTATTATTTTGTCTGAAAATTATTAAATGTTTGGTGACACAAAATGCCTATCTATTTAAAAAAAAACTTTATGTCTATTGGGTATTTTGTTTGTGAATAAAACATTTTATTTTATTTTTTTAAATTTAAGTATCGAAAAATAGTAACTCATAGAGTCATAGATTATTTATCTTATATATCACCGATTTCGTTTTTTGATCAATCGTTGAGACCAATTACAAATAGTGGCGGATAATGATACTGTACAAGACCAGCAGATCTTGTTATAATATATTTTTTTTATATACTCCTTTTGGTGTTAAATCAAATACAACATTTGTATAATTAACAACTACACTGTCAACAACATTATAAAAAGTTAAATCAACAATAGTATTTCTATGTGTGTACCGTATATCACATAATATATTATTATTATCAAACGCGTATAACATAATAATAATAATATAATGACTTAAAATTCCAAAAAGTTGAAAACGACTGTTTAGCGATAGAATAATAATTATAATTACCTCGACGTGTTAAACTCGTAGTCGTATATACGCCGGCGACGACCCGTCCTCGTTTTATACGCCAGCGGGACGGAGCGGTGTAGCTGCTGCGCACAGCATCGCCCCCCCGCCCGCCGCCTGCGGATAGTCGGCCGACATGTGGCGGGCGCCCGGCGAGTTGCGCGCAAAGGTCCCTTTTTCTCCGGCGGCGGCGACCGTACCGTATCACTCGCGCGGCCCGCCGACGACGTCTCTCCAGTTGGTGCGTGTCGTCCGAACCGGCAAAATGGCCGGGCCACGAATTACGCGGTGCTTCGTTCTGTACTGTGTCGCGTTCACCGCAGCCGCAACCGCATCCCGCGCAGACGGTATCGTGTACGAGAAAATACCCCTCGGTGAGTACCAAAGTATACTCGGACTGAACAACATTTTTTAAAAAAAAACTACCCCCACAGCTGACCCCCCCCCACGAATGAGGATCACCTCACGTTTTCGATTCGTGACCATATTATAATGATATAATATACTATGCCTACCATAATATACCATTATATACCATTGTATTATAATATTGTGTCAATACTTTTGGATGTGATTTCGCGTCGACGGTTTTCGATTGTCTGACGACCGATTTTGGCGCATTTTCACATGAAATCACTATATGATTCGATATAGGTAGGTACTCTCCGGGTAGGTATACCACACGTAGTGATTGCCATTAATTTCCTACGTATACGATACACAACTGATCGAGTTAGGCCACATGCTAATGGCTGTGCCCCCTCAGGGCCACCTATATATACATTTCAACTTGTTATTTTAAATTTCAAATCATTTACACGATTTATATCATATAGATTATGGAAACTTTATAATATATTATAATCAAAAAAAAAAATATATCCAACAACACGTCTTCTATTTTATAGATAAGATAAAACAAATGGATTTTTATTTCTGATATCTCGTGCAATAAAGATATTCCAAACAATTATAAATACTGAATTACAGGCATGCAATATTTTTATCGTATTATAGTTGACAAAATATGACAATATTATTTTAACTAAAGAATGTCTATAATAAAATGACTTATACTCGTTTACTGTAACTGTGTTTTATTATTTTGGATTTAGATATTTTTTAAATTAAAATTTTAAACTGTATGTTTTGTGTTCTGAAATAAAAATGTTACCTAACGTCATATGAAAGTATTTTAGTCACTTACATTTTATTAATCATCCATGATTTTACAAGACTTCATAATTTCAATAGTCAGCATTTTTTTTTATGTATAATAATTATTTTCAACATTCTCATGACCCATATTTTTTAATAAATCGTTTAAATAATTCAAACACATTTGATAACCTATACCATAAATTTCATCAAAAAATATAGCATAATATTTAATAACTTATTCGGGAGCGGATTTCGTGTGTCTTAGGCATCCCTTATTGTTTTTAATTTATATTTGGGCATACTGCAGCGATTCACACATATATATACGCATACAATAAAATATATTACCAGCCGTTAATTTACATAAAATAATAATTATAAAGCAATTGACCTCGATTCTATTTCATTAACTTTTGCATCCCTAATTGTTGTTAAAATTGGACACGAATAACAATGAAATTATGCGTGATAATGAATCAAAAGGCAATAATTAAGCACGATTAATTAGATTCATTTCAAACAAAAAAATATTAATCGAGCAGGAAAACAACATATTTTGTTTGTGTTTAAAATGTGATTTATATGATACTCTTCCTTATGTACTCTTTATTTAATAGTTGGATACGAGGGTATTGGACACATTCCAGAACCAAAAGGAAAATAATAAATAAATAAATAAATAAAACGAGTTTGCTTCCAGATATTAGCTACCATACTGTACAAATTCAATGTAGTGAAGTGTAAACTATCATATTATTGATTATTGAAATAACATATTTTTTTGTACTATATGTCTATATGTTTGCTATATGTTATAATAATTATGATGATAATATATCCCAATGTAAGTTAATACGCACATAATAGGACTATAATAACTGCCAGGAAGTAATTTAAATGTCAATCATAAAATGCAATTTTTAATATACAAAAAAAAGTTTATTACTCACGTAATATATCTATTATCTATATACCTATCAAATTTATTTTATTTTTAAATATGAAAGAAAAGCATTGCAAGGAATTATATACTTGTATTTAACTATATATATTTTTTTAATCAATTATGTTATAGTTTTTAATAATTTAAATATTATTTTCAATAATTGTTTTTGTTTCTTCTAAAAATACATTAACCATGTCTAGTCATAAATAAGCGTATGTCTTCTAACGTGGTCAAACTTCATTTCAAGATATAAAGTTCTCGATATAATTTTCAAAACAAAAATGTGTCAATAATAAAAGTTAAAAGAAAAGAGAACAAGATAAACAAAAAAAAAAAAAAAAAATACTAGAAATATTATTATTGTAACTGATGACTCGTATGAGAGTTGAGTGGTTTAATATTGGTAGTTGATTTTCGTACAATCGACAACTCAAAAGTTTAACCCATCACTATGGTTATGTGGAGTAAATATAATAATCTCACTGTGTATTTAGTATTTACGTGATTATCAGAAAGTCAGGCTCATAATAATTTACTGTAGCTTGTCGTAATAATATTATTATACAATAATAGCTTTTATGTTAACAAAAAATATTTGTATATTTTATTCCTACATAAAATATTTTGTTTTGCAAAAAAAAAAGATAGGTAGGTAGGTATATTGAAAAAATTAACTGGTTTTCAAAGTTTTAAGTGATGATTGTTAGAATATTTATTAAAGTTTAAACTACAAATACAGAACAATAATAATTATTTATGCATTAGATTTAATTTATTATTATATTATATTTATGTACTAGACATAATAATATATTTCGTCGCCTCAGAATGAAAAGGTTCTAAATCAATTTTTTTGAAAAATGGTTTTTTTGCATATAATCATTTATAATTTTTTGTTGTATAATTCAATCTTGAAATCGAATCGATCCGTTGATTATTCAATGAGATACAGAGAATGAAAAGGTTCTAACTCGTAAAAACGTGAATGATAAGCGCGAAACCGAGAAATATCAGTTACAACCTTTTCATTCTAAACAATAATTAAGAATGAAATAGTTCTAAACGGTCTTAAATGTAATATCTCAGAATGAAAAGGTACCGTTATAATACGGTTATACCACTGGTACAATATAAATTATTATTGTGCAATAATAAAATATTATTCCTTCCAGCATTCCAGCATACATTTACCGTCTATTTTTGTTTTGTTGAGGTGATAAGGTAGGTAATACCTACATGCCACATGTATATAGTACCTACTTTAGTATTAATTATTATAAGAAATGGTACATTTAAATTTGAATTACGTTTTTGACATTTTTCATTATTGTGAATTATGATTTATGCCGTTTAATTTATATTGTTGCGTTTTCAATATACCCCCCTTCCCTACACTAATTGCGCCAATGGACCATACAATTGTAACTTATTACTTATAGTAGGTATGTCCAGGCACATACACAACAAAAAAAATTCCGGGGGGTGGGGGGACCCCCCGCCCACTACATATACGGGTATGTTATAATATAATAATACTTAACTTAAAAACTAAAAATATTGCATAATAAAAAAATGTATAATTTATAACATAGTTTACACTAGAAGTTGGTATCACAGCATAGAAAAAATGATTCAAATCAGAATGAAAAAGTTCTAACTAAATAAATAATTTTTATTTTCAGAATGAAAAAGTTCTACACGTAAAACCTTTTAATTCTAAAACTAATATTTTGGTTTTTTATGATTAACTCAGTCAATAATTGAGGAAAGACAAATTGCAGATAAAGTTGTGTTCTTTGGAACCTTCTTGATATTGCATACAATTTTCACGATTTAGTAATTATGGTGAAAAAAGTTATTCAATGTCCTACTTAAAAACGTTCCCCTGAACAATTACATAAATTGCGTTAGAACCTTTTCATTCTGAGACGACGATTTATCAATGATTGGCATACGCCACAGTATGTATATTAATATGGTATATTGTACCCCCTATAATCTGCATTATGTTTACGTAAATGATAAAATATTTCAAAATAATTACTCCATGTAGGTATGAAACTATACTTAACTATTATAGCTGTTCTGTAGTATATATTGTGCACTACGTGAGTGCTTCTCGTTCCAACCCTTTAAATCTCTTTACTCGGTCACAGAAGTTTATTATGCACAGTCTAAAATCTAAATATAATATATACCGTGTAAACGATGTAAATACAACGATCATTCTGCATCAAGCAGTATTACAGCCGATTTAAACAATACATTTTTTCGTTCACTATCTTCTATAGTTCCAAAAATTGACTAAAATAATTTTAACTACCAATCTGAAATGGTTACTTAATGTTTCTTATAGATTCAAAACATTACCTTCATTTAAATATTTTTTAGATTTACAAAGTGGTTTAATGTATGTTATCATATAGATACAATGTTATCTTATATATTATTTAGGGACATTTAAAATAATCGATCAGATGTTAATAAAAAAATTAATTTATTAAGATTTTAGATTTGTTGTGAGTTAATTCTTATGAAAATAAATTATTAAAATAAATGCTTAAAGGTGATGAAGGTAAATTGAAAGAAATCTGTCTATCAACAACTTAAAATGGGGTAACTCCGAGTACCCATATAAATTGATCCAGAAACGATATTATCATTTTAGTGTTTCTCTCCGGACTACATTTCATGTCTGACCTATAATATTTTGTAACAATTTATCAATTACCTTACCAGACAGATCCAATATAAATTAAAAACTGTTTTGTCCGAATTTATACCATGCAAGATCGGAGTTACCTCATTTTTCGGTATATTTTGATTTAGTATTTTAAAACAATATTACCTATATACTTAGTTCGTTTGTTGAAAAACGCAAATGATTTCAATGAAACCAATTTGAAGTTATTTTTTTTTTCATTTTTCTGTGCATCATGTGCTTAAAGTACAAATAAAACTACAACCGTAATATTCAACCTATATAGATCATGATTTTTTTTTTTCAAGCACACATTAATCAATGAAATGAAAATTAAAGTTTTTCAAATATTCCTTAGATATAATTAGATAAACATTATTAATATCTAGTACCTAGTCAATTAGACATTTTTCTAAAAGTGTATTATGAAGCATAACTATACACAAACAGTTTATAATTGTATTCGATAATGTTCATTAAAAATTAAAATAGAAATAGAATAAATCCATCATATTTTCATATATTTTTAATTTTTTTTCTTGAAAAAAAAGTACTCAAATTAATATGAAAAAATATGTAAGATTGAACAAATTCAAGTTCCAAGTAGATGTATTCATATAATACAATGGTCATTCACTACGATTTACTAGACTACGGTTAATTTAATCAAATAATATAAGTGAAAATAATGCACACAATAATTTTGGCCTTTCATTAAGGTGTACCCTGCTCTCGGTAAATCCTGATTAATTTCCATGCATAATTGGATTTTGTGAATCCTAACTTTGCCCTAATCCACGTTTGAAATTCCGAAATCCAATTTGAATTTAGATAAAAACTAACATCTATGTAGGGTTGTGCTCAGGGTTCTGTATTTTTTACAAACATTTTCTTATGCATGGAAATTGTACGATATCATTATTTATTAACCTCGACGTTTAGGTATTACAGTTTCAGTTAAAATGTATACAAATATTTCTGATTTCGTAGAAATTCGAACACTTTTAAATTGCATTATAATCATTCGACTGTAGTACAGTATAATATATAATAATTTACATTCAACTAAATAGAACGGAAATTATTTGAAAAAGCAATATCTAAAATTCAGGCGAATAATGTTACAATTGCAAGCATATACGATTGTAAATGTATAAATAAATATTAAATACATATTTAATATTATACAGTCAGCAATATCACTGGTACAAAAATACAATGCGTTTTTAATAATAATTTGATTGATCGATAAGTAAAGCTGAGCACGTCAAAATCAAAATATGTACCTACAATAAAAATCAAACAAAATTTCTACATAATTGCACGAGCTAGTGAAATATTGACTTGCGTTCATAATACTCTCTCGGCGAGGGCGTTTTAAATTCGGATTTATCATCGGGAAAACGAAACAAAAACGAAATGAGCCAGCTGCTCGTTATTAGGTGATTTATACAAGCAACGGATAGCTACATAAATTCACCAGTCAAGTAATAAAATCAAAAAAACGGTACCCGTTTTGTTACCTATCCCTAACACATTGGACGTGCTACATTTTTATTGGTCGTCATTATGACACTCGGACACAAAAGCGAAAATAATTAATCCAGAACGGCCGTATAGTTGACGATCGAATAAATTTTCCGTTACAAACGGTACCTACGCAGATAAAAAAAAATAACAATTGTTAACTCAATACTTTGCATATTTTTGATTGTTAAATTAACGTTTTATGTTGAATTTATGGTTCAGAACTACAGAATAATATTCAATGAGAAGTATTATTATAAAACTGAGGTACTTCAAATTTCTATTCGTGATGCACGTGATGACCACTTACTATTAGGTACCTAGGTATTATCATGGATTTAAAAAAAATCAAAATTAAATACGTCCAATTTAAGCTTACAGAGTAAAGGTCATGTAAACATTTGATTGTAATAAGCTCCACAAAAGTTACGCACGCGTCCGCCTAAATTTGGCTAAAATCCAAATGGTTTTGTGAATATTTACAAGCAAGCGTATCGTTGTTTACAACCGGCAATTGCCATGTTCCAGAATTTGTAGGATCGTGCATTCCGTCAATTTAACACGAAAATAAAAATTTGGTATCCGGTGTGAATTATTTCCTTACCCACATTATCTTTTTGTTTAAATAAATTACATGATGTTCATTAGGTCTGTTCTTGACTTGTATTGTTACTTCCAATATTTTTATTAATTCCAATGATAAATTAGATACAGAAACCGACCAGTATACTCCAAATTTCTATCAAATAAGCAGTTTTTAAAAAAAATAACCATTAATTGTTATTAAATTAACAAATTATCATTACAAAATAAACAAATAATTCTCGACAAATCACTTCAAACACTAGCAGTTTATTAAATATGGCAGATGAAAGAAAACATTATATTAGAAGCTGAATTAATGTAAAAAAAAAACAATAAATCATAAATACAACGATATCTAGCTATAATAAGAGGCTGCCAAAGAATATCATCTCAAAATATTATAATAAAATCAACAATAGCGCACGTGTCACGTGACAATAAAAGTCTGTGGCGAATGGCTGAGTAATAAAAATAATATGAGGTAGCTGTGCTATAAGTATTATTTGTAGGAGCTTTGAAGTTTTAAATATAATATTTTTGACTTATGTTATAGAAGTATCAAAGATTCATATCGTTAATAACCGTTCCAGTTGTTAAATTTAACTACCGATCGGACAAAATAAAACTGACACAATTATTTCGTGTAGTCTACGATTGTATTCTTATACTAAATATAAAATAATCAGTAGATAACGTAAAAAAAAACATTTTTACAGTGTTGATTGAATCAATTTCAAAATATTTTATTTCATTTCATTTGGCAGTATAACATAAATATCATTCGTTTTAATTTCTTTTATTTTAATTCGTAAATTTCGTAAGGTAATCAGTTGTCTCCGTATATTAGTACTAATGTAGTGTGATTTTCTGGTAGACCTTAAACTTAGTACCTATATGGCCTATGGATTTTCCCTATTAAATGTTTAATTAATTTGAATTTAATTGTAATAATATTGTATTATGGTCAAAGCAAATTATATGATTTAAGTTGATTAACATATTAAAAACATTTAACGTTAGTATATCATATTTTGATAAGTAGTTAAACATTTATGACATTTTTAAAATATACATATTTTCAAAACAGTTTTTAATTTTATTTTAATCAACCGCAATGCAACTTCCAAATTGAACTATAACTCGTCAGTATTTATCATATACCTACTCACTGTTTCTATAATTATTATAAGTTAACTTATATTCTATATAATTATTATATAATACATTAATTTATCACTACGTTTCAATTTAAATTCACTAAACTGTTACAAGTTTTGCTAATAAATTATTAAATACTTACTTAAAAAATGTGCACCTTATAGTTTTTATATTTCTATAAGTAGTTTAATTTCTAGAATATCTAATCGTAGTAAGTATATTAATTGCTAATTTTACTGACACGGTTAATAACATATTTCGTCAATTGCATATTGGTCATAATTGATCTACTATGATTATCGTTATTTAATTAGGTAGTATCTAGCACTGTCTTATTTTCTAATAGTTATATAATTAAAATATCCCAAGGTATCTAAGACACGGAAAACGAAAACAACCCTTAGTCCAATATAAATTGTATAATGTATATGGCGTGGAGAAGAGGAAAAAAGTATCCACCCTAATCCTATTTATCACATTGCGGTGGAGGCAGCAATCAGAAATGAGGGTTGAAAAAGCCGAAAGCGTACAAAAGCGCAGTAGGGGTTGACACAGCCCGGGCCGCGCGAAGAATAGCGTTATTTTCTCGTTATTTATCGCGTCAAACTCGACTTTTCCCTGCCCACTTCCCCTAACAGCCATCATCCTTTTCGTTCCCAAACTTCTATGCACACAAGGGTCCTGTAGACTTCAAAACGGGATACCCTACATCGATTACACCACAGACTCGAGCATTACATACTCTCACACGCACACGTCTGTATACATATTTCACGGTCTTACTAACTGAAACCAACCACTTATAGTCCCCAAGCGACCTGTATAACGGACCTAAATATAACGTACTTTAGACTTTCATGTCGTTCTAAAAAAAAAATCCAAAGTATTTCTCCGGAGAATCACAACTTTTTATAATATTTTCGGTATTCTCAATTAGATTGGAATTTTGTGGTTGAGAAATATGAGGGCCTCCCCTCTAAAACGTACTTTTTAAAATATGAAATGCGTGATAGTGTTAAAAGGTATCTTAAGTAGATACGTTATATATAATATGAAAAATAATATAATAATAGGGGCTTAGAAAAAAAAGATCAAGTTGGATACAATTTGTGTTCAATCTTTAATTATACTTGAAAGCCACTATAAAAATTGATTATGTTTTAATTAAATAATAGTATATTGAACAACATATTTATAGGCTTATAGGCTTATTATAGTATACAGTTTTTAAATTTATTAACACTTTCAAAGACTTGTAATCATTTTACGTTAGAATAATTAATTTGGAAATTCTGAGAACCTTGGTTGGTAAAAAAAAAAAAACGTTTATGAATTAAACTGAAGTGGATTTTATGAAAACGTTTGCATTTTCAATGTTTATTTATGATTAAAGTATAAAACAAAAATTCATAAAAAATAAAAAATAAATATTTATAGTAGGTGCACTTTTTAATTATCAGTTTAACATTTTTTATCGAGTATAATAAATTATTGATATTATTTTAAAATGCATGATTTTGTTATTATAATTTATTTTATTAAATTCATTACATTTTTAATTCAAGTAAAATTTTATAATCTTTCAAATTATAAATTATTTCATTTTGAATTTCAACAATTACGGTTTTTCATGTTTAGTTTTATCACTGTTTGTGGTAGAGTTTTTTTTTAACCAAAAACAAACTGTTAACATAATAGTATAATACTGAAGAACTTTGAATACATTTCCACTAAACAACAAAAAATAATAATTGCTACATAAACTTAATTAAGAAATCAGCCGAAGTTCAAAAGATAGAAATTCACTTGCGGGAACAGTTTTTTCTTTAAAAAAATAATTTAATTTATGCTAATTGAAAAGACCTTGGTTGGATTCATATTCTAGATCTATATAATTTAATAATCTTCTGCTTTTTTACTTATTATTATATAACATCAATATAAACGATATTAACCTAACCTATAACATTCATAACATAAAGTCAGAATACCATGTAACCACGTCGATATTCCAGTATCCGTTGTAAAATAAACGAAATAATTGGGAATATAATATTTATAGTAAAATCCTACAATATAAAATAAAAATAAAATATATTTTTGAAGATAATTATAAATATATACGATATACAATATACATATATACCATAATATTACATCGATTTAAATGTATGATTGAAATATTGAATTGTAATAATAAAGAAAATATTTAATAAATAACCATAAATAACGAAAAACACATGTGCGTAATGTTACTGTACTAACCACTAGGTAGTATGATTTGATAGATAAAGAGGTGTTTTACAACGGAAAATGTATTAACTTTTTCCATTGCACATAACATCCAATTAAAGTATAGTTGATTCAATTTGGTTCGCATATCAATGATGTTTTTTATGAAACGTAATTTATTTATATTTTGACAATTATAAGGTTTTTTCGCATAATTTGTATTATTTATTTCAATAATTCTTGAAATCATATTACAAGTTAATTGTTCATCAAGTGTTATTCTATCTTCAATAAAAATATTTACTTTGATTAAAATTTATGTTCAATTCAAAAATTCTTAGAAACCAGTCTGGTTACATTCAAGTAAACATAATTATAAAATTTAAAATAGCTTTTTAAATGCTATGATTTTTAAAATACACAGTATATCGCGTATAGAGATGAGTAAAGTGAGTTCTAAACACCAGACTGCAGGTGTATCGTTTTTTCAAAATAATTTTTTTATTATTCTTTTAAATAAACATAAATTGATATTACTTTTAATTTGAGTTAAATATAACAAATAACTACTGTATGAATCTTATAGTTTTAAGTAACTCTTAGCGATATATTATTTATTACGGTCTAACAATAAATCTCAATATATTTTTAGAAGATAAACAAATACCTAACTACTAAATATCTAAATACTTGTGACAATGAATGTGTAATTACCTGTATGCATATATTATATTATAACATTTCCTGACAAAGTCTACACTAACATTTTAATCAACCAGAACTCGTTTGGTCTTAACCAGGCAGCTGCACTTTAACCCTATAACTCCGATCAGTATTTGTCTTTAATTTTACAGATAGGTACCTCGAGGATTACAAAAGGGTTTTAAAAAAACACAATTTGTTAAATAAATAGAAACCATAATTATATTATGTTTATTTACAATGGAAAATTGACTCATGGATATTTGTTTGCACTACTAATTAATATATCCATATGACAGGTAGTACATTTTTAGGCTGTAGGTAACTATCATTATTTTAGAAAATGTAGAAAATAAATATAATTACTCACCATTTAAAATTATGCATAATATTTGCACCATTTTCGAGTAATCACCGTGCTCACTAACGATAATGTAGTGTAGTAGTGTACTATAAACGCAGCAGAAGGATTAATAGTATAAAAAGGCATAATTATTATAAAATTGCCCTTGAACTTACGATCGTTCCTATAATATATGAAACTCGAGTATACTGAGCTCCATGTGTTAGGTTTGTTTATACAGATACTTACATATCATGTTAAAAACTTCAAATGTCATTACTACTGTACCACCAAAAAATTCTAATACCATAGTTTTTAGCGAGTACAACTTTAAATACAATTTAAAACAACAAAGGTAAAGTGATGACGATGGTAAAGTTTATCTGATATACAGAATTTATAAAAATGGATTTTTAATATCTCACATGGTAGATGTACCTATTGTACCTATTGTATGTATATCGACTTTCTATACTTTATATGCATGTGTGTAAGTGTGTTTAACACTTGTCTTGTTCCACTTGTTTAGATAATTTATAATTATTTTCATTTGTAAAAGCACACTAATTCATTGAGTATCACTTTTTTCAATTAAATAGTATTTAACTAGTTTAAAAAAGTTATTAATTCTCCAATGTACGAGACAGTTTTATGAGGATAAATTTACCATAAAAAAAATAAATAATTACAAAATAACAGTAGAAAAAGAAAAACCATTATCGTGAAAATGTAAAACATCGTTTTATACAATCTAAATTCCATGGAGTTTTTAAGCAGTTAAATGAACCGAGGACATATCAACCTCTCCCATTATCCCTCTGAAATACAGGAAATATATTTTTATCTGGCTCGAAATGTTCGGATATCTAAGCCCGGACGTACACCAAAAGGTTTAATATGTGCATATATCTAGTGGTAGAATTAACAAAGATGTCCGAGATTGAGTAATCACCTTCGATATGTTAACTTGTGATGATATTTTTAATTTTTTTCTCTCTTCGGCATTGTTTTAATTACTCCTGCTCATTGTATCAGTGTATAATAAAATCCATATATAATAGGTACATTACTATTTACTAGTAATATAATCTAAACATAATTATGCATTATAAAGGACATTTTAATTGACTATCGATTGTCCGTATCTTCAATGTATCTGTAACCTAATTTATACTTAGACAGTGAGAGAAATAATTGCCCACCTTTTAAGTGTCATTAATAATAATAATAGTACAAAAGCTCAATTCTTCAATTTTGAATATTTAATACGTATTTGTGACAATGTATATTAAAATATATTAATTTTAAAATGTATCATAATTAATACAAATTGCATAATAAAAACATTTTGGTAGGTAATTTAAGACATATAATATTACATAATATTATAAAAACGATTAAAAGAATTTCTCACCACGTGACCAATGAAGTATAACAAATAGACGCAACCCACGACGGTTTGATAAATTATGCGAGAATCGAGTTTCCATCGTTTATTTTTTTAATCCCACGTTTTGTAAGTTTATTTTTATATAGGTATATGATGGTTCTTTTGTTATATTTCGATATGCAGATGACTTTGCTATAAGTTGTCAATTTTATTGTTTGATTTGTGAGTTTTATGAAAATTATATTTTTATTATTAAAAAAATATATTGTTAGGCTTCAGACAGGTACCAATATAATTACATTATTTACCTTATTCACAAATTTACGATCATATTAAATTAGTTGGTGATATCAGATTAATTAATTTATTTGATAAGGGCATTGACTGCTTTTGTTGAAGTTCTTATAGAGTTCCTAAAAGTTTTGTAAAAGGCTTATAAATTACAAATTAAAAGTTTTTTTTTTTATATTTGGGTGACATAACGGTTTTAAAAAGAGTCATTAGAATCAATTAATTTGAAAATAAGTGTGGTACGAATAAATTACAATATATTAAAATATATGATAATTAAACTAAATATGTTTTAAACAGAAAATAATGTTTCTAACATTTTTGTATGATGAACATTCAATTAAAAAAATCAATTGATTGACTGAGAATCAAAAATAAACGTATTTTCATTACACATTTAAGTTTAACTATGAGTAGGGTTTTTTGAGCATTTGAACATCATTCATAGAGTTAATTAAAAATAAATAGTTAAGTAGATAATTATAAATATAAATATAAATAATTATGTAAACACACGATCAATAAGAGGACGAGCAATAAATCGGTAATTTAAATATTGGGTATAATTTTATGGGTTTCTAATTTGGTTTCATCGCTACATACATTGGTCATATAAATTTACCCTGGGTCAATTGGTTGTAAGCAATTGAACCTATTTTCATAAAAGGGAATGATCCACTCATATATTATACAATTATATGTGCTACGTTTTAAGAAAAATGTTTAATTCAAGACCGATTGTGTAATTACTCATTAGGCACCAGGTAATTCAGTAATAATTGACTTAAATTCATAAAAAAAAACTATTGAATATATATATATAATATCAAGAATTTGCTTTATTCAATTAGGTAGATATATCATTAAACCAATAACGAAAAACCATTTGGATCTTAAGTTTATGTTAGCAAAATTGTTGTGTGACATTGAAATTGCCATTGATGTGTACTTTGTAGGTTCAAGATAACTTGAGTAGGATAAAATGATATTTTAAATTAGAAAGCGTTAAGTCTGCTAAAAAGTAATCATAAAATGTTTGTATTTATCAAACAAGGTATGGATATTGTTAAACTGTTATTCCTTTAAAATATTTACAAA
Organism: Macrosiphum euphorbiae; assembly: GCA_949089665.1. Taxonomy (NCBI): domain Eukaryota; kingdom Metazoa; phylum Arthropoda; class Insecta; order Hemiptera; family Aphididae; genus Macrosiphum; species Macrosiphum euphorbiae. The sequence continues at coordinate 93,070,984 of CARXXK010000001.1, read as the reverse complement.
ATATTCATCGTTCTTATTCAGAAATATAATAATAATTGGGGGGACAAGGTGGCCGAGCGGTCTAGGGCGTCGGTTGCGGCGCTGCCGTCTCCGGTTCGATTCTCGGCCACTGGGTGGCATTTTTCTTCAAGCAAGTCACGGTGTCCGGAGAACAAGTGCCGCCATCGCAAACCCGTGGCATGGCAGAAACCTACGGGTGCCCCACTAGAAATTTTGCCACAACACAACACACGTGTACCGAACCTATCCAAACAAAAACTCACAGTTCCTCCACCCCCCACCAATGGCCTATGTTGCACCTTATAATTAGTAATATTAATGTATCCATACCTATAGAGATTAAAACATCATACTGCTCCCAAATTCAATGATAGCTAAGTAAAAGTTATATTACTAATAAAATGAAAAACGTATTTATTTTGATCACACTAATATTGGTCGAGTGATTATGTGTAATAAAAGTGTTATAATATTATATAGTAGGCACCTAATACAACAACATCCAATTTATTGTCTTAATGTCTTGGCTGTTTTATTATGAGCATGTACGCGTACATTAATACATAAATTGACACATACTATGTTTAGTGTTATCATTCGTTTCAAATTATGAAAAAAAAATGAAAAACCGTAAAAGCAAGTAAACCTGTTTATTGGTGTCTGTGGGTCTCGTATTAAAATGTCGTCTGAATGTTACTGTATAAAGTCTACTTGTAATATATACATAAGTCTTTCATCTTCATAAAATATAATATGAGCTGTGATGAAGTTTTTAGTGTCCAAATTTCAAATGCATAAAAACATTTGAATGGCGTCTGTCTGTTCATCGAATCATGGTATCCTATTGTATACAATAATATATACCTAGCGTGGCAGAATTGTATCAATAAGAAAACAGTATTTAAACTTATTTTTTCTCATTATTAAATATTAAGAGTTTTAGCAATCGAATACATTTCAATACTTTAATTTATACAAACATTTCAATAATATAATATATAAGCCATAAGGTACCATTAAGAATTATTTTCTTCTATGCTCGAGTTAATAAAATATATTCAAACTTGTCGAGTATTTGATTTTTTCACTATTCCAGCAGTATTTGTTCGTGTTCAAAATTAAATTAGTTAAAATATAAAATAATGTGTATTTTTTTATCTAACACTGTGTAGATAACATATATAAATTAAATTAGAATATTTCAAGTGAGCTTGTATAATACATTAAATGCACAGTTTAAATTAACTTTTTTTTTAACAATTTAAAGTAAGTTATAATATCATAACTATATATATATATATATGTTATGTTTGGCCAAACTTTGTGAATTTGTGCCAAACACTGGCGATTTATATATTGTTTACGGGACGCTTTTACTTTTTGGCAAAACCCCGAAATAAATGACTAGAATAATTTTAAATTTACCGAGCAGAGTAATTTATAAATTCATATGTATTATAACAGTGAAACTTCATCGCCAAGCTCACACATCTAAAAACTTACGGAAACACTGTTGTTTTGTATACGTATCCAAAACAAACAAACGGTCCAAATCTAGTTAATCTTATTGTATAATACTTTTTTATACATGTCACGAAATACTTTAATTATTATATTAACATAATTGCATTATTTTAAATTAACATTTGTTTTATGTTTGAAAATCATGTGTTCAAATGCCGTTTGTTTAAAATGTTCTGATGTATATAACAAAATATACAAACTATAAATATTTAGACGTTTTATTATAATTAAACATAAAACACGCTATAATTACCCATTTTTAATTGCTTGCATGATTTTACTAAACATTATGCTGAAACTTGTGAAGTTTTTTGTAGGTATATAATATAAATTAAAAAGTCAAGAAATTGAAAATGTATATTTAGTATTATTATTAAAATATTTTTACACCATACGTCTCATTCAAAATAATAACGAAATTGAGGTTAATATTATGAAACCGTTGAAATATTTCTAAGCCATTCAGTAAGATATAATACTAGGTAGTTTATCTAATTACGAACCAATAAACATATTTTATTATAACCTCAGTTATTAAATATTCAACTATACGTCACTCATGTTTATACCTACCTAATATTGACGTATCGTCGGGTAAGTTGGATACGCTATTACATGTACTCAATATTTCCTAATTATAAATGTCAAGTAAACGTACGATTGTATGTACGTCGGTCTTATTCGTGTCACACAATTTTACAAACGTCCCCGTCTATATTATATTCATAATAAAGATGTGCATCTATTTTTTTTATTATCATTGTAGTTCCCTACGACTATATCACAGTTAAACTGTTTAACTCGGTGGTGTGTGAAATCAATTTTGGAGGGTAAAGCGTTAAAAGATGGCATCTACGATAATATTATTATGAACGGGAATCATTGATCGGCACGAAGGCGGCGACGGTCATTTCGCCCGGTGGGTGGTTATGTTGGGGGATGAATAGACGCCGAGAGGAAAGGGGGTCAGAGGCGAGATATCGTTGGAATGTTTATGGTCAGAGCATGTGACTTTTATTGAACTTTGGGCGTATCCGCCGCCAATCTCGTGTGTTTTTGTTTCTTCCGACCGTCGGGTTCGTCGTCTTTGATGCGTGCTCTTTCACCGACCGGACGACCTGTTATATCGAAATCGCCGAAAAAGGGCATAACGATGATTTTTTTGAATAAAAAAAAAAAAAAAAATCGGGTGACGAAAAACTCACCACAGTAAACCTATCGCAAGTGTGCTTAACCAGGCCTGCAACAGAATTCGTAGGTAGGTAAACCCTAATAATCTGTACAGTTATGGAGTGTGCAATATATGTATAATACATATGAATGAAGTATGTATGTATGTATGTATGTATGTATGTATGTATGTATGCATGTATGTATGTATGTATGTATGTATGTATGTATGTATGTATGTATGTATGTATGTATGTATGTATGCATGCATGTATACATGTTTGTGTGTATAGGTATACCTACCTCCGCGGATGATTATTCGAGCCGAGACCAAAGGAGGGAGAGGGGATAATAAATTGGCTGGACGGCGATATTTCATGGCCGAAATCTCTGGACTTGAACTCCGGCCATTATGACGTTAAAAAAAAATACGGTGGCTGAAGAATTACACTGGTTTTGGTAGTCGGGAATGAACGGGAGTAAAAAGTAAAAACAGGGATAACCTAAAAAATAAATAAAAAGAAGAATCATATAACCCTGCAGACCCTTTAAATTCGCTCAACCGTGTGTTCGGATAGGGGTCTACTCTCTGCTGCTGTAGAGATTCTCGTTTTAAACTGTGTTCGACGGCGATGGTATAGTCTTATTGTTATTTTTTTTTTTTTTTTGTTTTTTCGTCCCTACCCTATATGATGGCCTTAAGCCGTATTCCACGAATATCCCGAAGTTGTGTGTTATTGAATTTCGAAATTTCAGGCAATTCATCCATTGTAATATCTATGTAATATATTATAATGTTGAAACTCGATAAAAATAATAAATAAAATATTGACAATAATCGCATGTCTGGATCAAACAGAGAATTATTATTTTGAAAAAAACTCTCCATGAAAAAACAGTTCATGACAATTCTATTTTTAATTTAATTTTAATATCAAAATTTTTACATACAGATTATAAGAACATGTAAAAAAATAACTAATTAATTGCTCGTAAAAAGGTCAAAATCTCGTGAAAAGTTAGTGAAAGTGAAAAAAAGGAAGCCATCTACTATACTAATTTCTATGATTAGTTTAAAAAAAATCTAATAATTTTATGAGTAATTAATAATTTTTTAATACATGTTCAATCATGAAAGACTAATGACCCTCACTATTTCCATTTTTTCCTCCTCAAATTATGTTAAAACACGAGAATCATTAATTTATAAAAATAAAAAGTGAATAGAATAAATCAGGCGTGCATGACCCTTAAGGCATGTTTACGAAACCAGTCTAATGTGGAAATTAAACCAGCCTGACTTTAAAGCATAATAAGAGGTTGAAAATGTTAATTTAGGTTTATGTTTATAGTGAAAATGTAACACAGTTAGAGAAGAAAAAAATTTAAATTCTTTCAAATGTAAAACAAAAATCAAAAATTCATATTCTACAATGTAACATAGACATCATTTATATTATAAATGTATAAGATATCATATTACGCCTGCGTGCTTTATAATGGTACTTACAATAACATCGGTTGTTAAACGGATGCTTTGTGGTCCCATCCTCGAGTAAATTCGAGTCCTTAACCCAACAAATCTATTAAAGTATTAAAGTTCATTAAATAATTATATTTTTTATGTTTTAGTCAAATTCGTTTTGCAGAATAATCGTTTTAAATATTTAAGCAAATAATTTATTGGCGATTATTTGTTCAAGTGAAAAGCTCAAGTTTTCATTTTATGATAACAATTAATAAAAAAATGTTTTATTGCGTTTCATACCCATCTAGCATTATTGTCTATAAGTTTCTACTATACTTAAAGCCAATGTATCATTATTTAACAATTTAAATCGTGTATAATGTCATACACCCAATTAAAATTAAATATAACTAATTATGTTTTTTTTTTCCAAAAATAAAGCGTAGTAGGTAGCTGTTCCACTAAATATGTTTACGGAAGAATTTTTCTCATGGAATTCGGCACTATACATTTTCTGCTTATTACACGCCTTTCCGTTCCGAGATAATTTATTTATTTTCCACGCGCAGCGGTTACTTAACCGTTATCACCCCTGCAGTTATTCTCTTATCTGCGGGTGTCCTAGTAGAAACTTTAGGTACCTACATACACGTCGTATTATTTACGGTTAGCCTGAGGATTTTTTTTTTTTTAAATGTTTCACCCGTTGCCATAGGTAATCCTTTTTGTAGATCTCCAGGTCCGATAAGTGCCCAGTGCCCACACACGCGGCCGTGGCTATGTTAATATTCGAGAGATTACGTTGCATTTTTTCCCGTAGTTTTAACATGCCCGTGTACCGGAACGGTTGGTCGTTGCTGGCACTGGTCGAGCGACCGCTGTGTTAGGGATAAGAGCATTTCCGTTTTCGAAGACCGGTTCAAAGGTCTTGTCTGGAGGTGTTGGACACAATCCAAAAGCCTTGTTTTCCGGTCATATAATTCGAAATAAAAATCACAAGGGTGCAAAAAAAAAATCATATAAAAAAAGAGTGAAATGGAAAGAGAGAGGAGAGAAATACACTATACAGCTAAAACCTTCTGTAAAGACCGGAAATACTTCCGAGA